>SEYY01019682.1:140000-217500 GCA_009176605.1 Armadillidium nasatum
ATATATATATATAATCCAACTCAACTATATCCCCCCCAATGGAAAAAAGCATTAATCATCCCTAAACTAAAACCGGGCAAAGACCCTTCAAACCCCTCCTCCTACCGCCCAATCTCCCTATTATCCACCATCTCAAAACTTCTTGAAAAACTAATCCTAAATTCTATCCTCCAATTCATCCCACAACAAAACTTCCAACACGGGTTCAAACCCAACCACTCCACCACCACTGCACTTACCAACATCATCCAACCTATAATAAACGGACTAAACCATAAGCCTTATCACAAAACTATACTAATAGCAATTGACATAAACAAAGCCTTCGATACTGTCCCGAAACATAATCTTATCCATAAAATCCTCCAATCCAACATCCCAACAAACACTAAGAAATGGCTAACCAACTTCCTATCAGGAAGAACCGCCCAAATACAACAAAACGGCCATAAATCACGTACCATCAACTTAAGGAACGGAGTTCCGCAAGGAGCCATACTCTCCCCCACTCTATTCAACCTGTACACAGCAGACCTCCCACAACCCCAAACAGCTTCCACCCGCATAATATCATACGCAGACGACATAACTATTACCACCACTCACAAAAACCTCACCACCGCAACATCTCTCACACAAGACTACATAACACAACTCCAATCTTGGCTAGCAGAAAACAGGATAACGGCATCCCCAAACAAATCCTCCATAACCCTTATAACAACAGACAAACACATATCCAACACCCACCCACAAGTCCTACTAAACAACACCCCCATACCCCTCAACAAAACCCCAAAAATTCTCGGCCTAACATTTGACACTCACCTCACCTTCTCCAAGCACATTCAAAATACCACCTCAGCCGCAAACAGAAAACTCAACATCCTCAAAACAGTGGCCAACACAGACATAAACAACAACATACAAACCTCAATTGCAATCTACAAACAATTTATACGCCCCACCATTAACTACGCCTCCCCTGTCTGGCACCCTCTGCTCTCCGACCAAAACTTAATGACACTCCAAATAACGCAAAATAAAGCCCTTCGCACCATCACCGGCTGCACACGCACAACCCCTCAACAACACCTACATAACGAAACCAAGATACTACCTATAAGGAATCACCTCGAAATGATAGGCACCCAATTTTACGCAAAAACACGTCTACCCACACACCCATGTCACAATACTCTCCTCCAACCTACCCCACAGAGACTAACACACCCTCCATCGTCCACCGGCGCCTTTTACAAACAGATCCTAAATCACATCCCCCCTCCTCCCCCAATACCACAACAACCAAACATATACACACTCAACTAACACATTCATTCTTGATCAACAGACCTCCAAACAATACACTAAACGAACCCCTCCCCCCCCCGAAATAAACCCCGACTTCAACAACCTCCCAAGACACTTACAAACCTCACTTGCAAGATTGAGATGCGGGCACCACCCAAACCTACAACATTACAAACACAAATTCAAAATAAACCAGGCAGCATCTCCCACCTGTACTAGATGCGGAATGGCCCCGGAGACCGTGAAACACTTTCTATTACGCTGTCCTTCCAACTCTCGCCCCAAAAATCTTCTGGGGCATCACTTCTTTGAAGGATCTCTGGACGAGACCGACTGCGGCAGGAAGCTTCATTAGCGAAGTGTGGCCGCCTCAACATGGGGTGGTCAGGGGGTGAGAAGGTAAAAAAAAAGGTATATATATATATATATATATATATATATATATATATATATATATATATATATATATATATATATATATATATATATATATATATATATATATATATATATATATATATATATATATATATATATTACCAAAAAGAAAAGTGGTTCATGAACAACCCCTTTAAACAAACCAGATTTGTCTCTATTATTTAGCAACCATTCCGCAGCCAAAAATGCACTTCTGTTTCTCGACTGCAAAATCTGCAATTTCTTATTTTTTCCATCTCTAATTTTTCTTAATTCATGACAACACTTTTCAATGTCATTAAGTTTTATCTTCAGCGCTGATTCGAAATTATTAATATTATCCCGAATGTTCTCTATTCTGTTATTATTTTCAGATATTGATAAAGTTAAATTTTGAAGTTGTCTTAGGAGCTCCTTTTCTGAAAAAATATATATATATATATATATATATATATATATATATATATATATATATATATATATATATATATATATATATATATATATATATATATATATATATATATATGATGGGCTGGATAATATATTTGCCAGATAGTTGGATATTGGATATGTCGAAATTTTCAAAAACTGGTTACTGGATATTTGGTTTTTACTATCCGGCTGATTATCCAGCAATTTTAGCAAATATTTTTCTTTAAATACAGATTAATTGCTAATTTTTATATATATATATATATATATATATATATATATATATATATATATATATATATATATATATATATATATATATATATATATATATATATATATATATATGGTAAGACAATCACGGCAACATTGTCTGAGCATCTTAAGAGGTCAGGGTTCGAGTATATATATATATTGTAAAATATTATTCCACGAATTATGTGGTTTTTAAACTTAGGCATTAATATGCAGATCTGACCCGCTACCCACACCCGGGGTCCTTTGGGATTGTAATCATGGTGGTTGATCATGAGCATTTCCAATATGATTCCTTTTTGTACCGTTATGGTGTGGTGGTTCGCACATTATCTTACCATCTTAAGAGATCAGGGTTCAAATCCTCAATAGTATATATATATATATATATATATATATATATATATATATATATATATATATATATATATATATATATATATATATATATATATATATATATATATATATATATATATATATATATATATATATATATATATATATATATATATATAAGTACCGTCCACACAAAAAAATAAAATAAATAAAAAATACATACATTTCAAAAGTAAATGAAAAAACAATGGCTAAAGGTAATTAAAATATTATTTCCAGACATGAAACTTCATTCAACACTGTTTTAATTCATCATGTTTTAAAGAAGACTTTCTCAAACTTTTTGACTTTTATTGACTATACTCTCTTGGAGTTGATTTCAAAAAGTTACCATGGCTTGATAGGCCAAGTCGGGTGGAACAGTGGATATACAAACACTGAAATGAAAACGACTGTTACTGAAAAAAGAATAGCATCTTACAGAACATGTTACAGAATGTTCTAGCATGAACTCCCTGCAGCATAACCAGTCTCTCACATTGAGTTCCAGCACATCCATATATATATATATATATATATATATATATATATATATATATATATATATATATATATATATATATATATATATATATATATATATATATATATATATATATATATATATATATATATATATATATATATATATATGGAAGTGGAGGGTCTTGAGTAAGTTTCACTTTGCAGTTTTCAGAGAAAAAAAAATACA
The DNA here is from genome assembly GCA_009176605.1 of Armadillidium nasatum. Taxonomy (NCBI): domain Eukaryota; kingdom Metazoa; phylum Arthropoda; class Malacostraca; order Isopoda; family Armadillidiidae; genus Armadillidium; species Armadillidium nasatum. The sequence goes on from SEYY01019682.1 coordinate 143,512, forward strand.
GTTAAAGTATGCTTGCGTGCAGTACTTCTCTCCGAAACTGCATAAATGATTCTCTCAATGCTTCAATATTTTCAAGCATACCAAGTAGACAAGGTGTTTTTCTTTTCAAAGCTAAGTCTAATGCCCTGAAATTCTTAACCCACTGCAAGTTGGTTTTCCGATCTAGAATGTTTTGTTTCAGTGGAATACTGAAACGTCTTCAAAAGGATATCTGCGCGGAGATCAATTACTGTTGTTTGTATTTTTTTTTTTTAAAAAATGCTTCATCGCACACCAGACGAAGCTATATTGGCGAATGATGAAGATTGGGTTTGGGCTGCCAAAACACCCATCCTCTTCCCCTGCCAACTCACTAATACCGATAATACATGTGGGATATTTTTTTTTTTTTTTTTTTGGTAACACACATTATTTATTTATATATATATATATATATATATATATATATATATATATATATATATATATATATATATATATATATATATATATATATATATATATATATATATATATATATATATATGATGGATTATTAGGAATTTTTTGACGATGATAATGAAACTGAAAAAAAAGGTCATTTTCAAAGGACTTTGGTCACCAAGGTCGCCTGATGTTACCCCGTCGGATTTCTTCCTACCTATGGGGCATGGTGAAAGGAAAAGTGTATCGCTACAAGCCACAAACTCTCATGCTATTAACGGTGACTTTCAATATGTTAACTGCAAACTTCCGTAACATGGAAAAGCGCGTGTAGGCATGCCTTCATGTTAATGGAGATCACTTCAACACATGTCGTGATGTCAGCACGATTTTAACACACCAAAGTTTGTTGATTTCAAATTTTATTAACTTAAAACCACTTTGATATGTATAGGCACATATCTGGGGTCGAGAGCGAGAAGGACACCCTGTAGTATCTTCAGAACTTAGATTTTAAAAATTCTAATATTCAAAATTATAGTACTTTAAATTTAGAGCTCTTAAATTGTGATGATGAAACGTAATCTTTTCTCCAGTTTCTAGGGTTAATTTGATTTCATCTTGGCGAATATATTTGACCTCCATTACTAAAAAAGTTTTCACTCTCAATAGAAAAGGGTTTAACAGAGATATTTATAAGCAAATATAAGTAAATTAATAGGTAGAAAATTGACGATGACAATGACGATTGAGAAAAAAATGATGCCGATTTTGTTGATAACGATTTTTAATCATTCTAAATTTTGCAATTGATTCCTTTCAATTCCTCAATAATTAAATTTTCTCACCATCGAGTAAACAAAACTCAAACCTTCCCTTATCCATAGTACACTCGAGTTTCCATTCCTTGTGATCTTTCTTGGAAGGATAAACAGAAAAACTAGTGCCTCTTACAAAACAACATTAAAGTAACTAAGGGTCTGGAGAAATTTCAGAACTTCTTCGTTTTCAATGTTCTCTGTTTGGTGGCACTGTCCATTATCGTATGGGGTCTAATAACTGAGGTGCTACAACAAGAACTTACATTGATAAGATGGAACCTTGGTTCAACATTCTCATCAATTTAGCCACTCTCACTGACAAACTTCAATCTCTTTCTAACAGACCAATTGTTTTACCATCCTCTTCTATTATATTATCATTATTTCAGAACTCACTTTTTTTTTAAATTGTTTATTTGTATACCTACTTTAAGGAAGAGTGTAAACTTTTCACACATTCTTATCCCTTCCTTGTTCAACTCTATCATCTCAGACTTCAACATTCACTGTCATACTAAAATTTTTTTTTTTTGAAGGATCAAGTTTCCCCTAACAGGTTGAATATCCTGTGGACACTTGGCTTATATCAGCCAAATATGAAATAAAAATTAAAAGATTAAAGATCATACACTCCAACTCAATCTTATTTAGGAACAAAAATTTATATGAAATAAAAATACAATGAAAAAATGGATACCCAAAAAAACAAAAGATCACGACATACAAAATTACATCAATAATTCGAGGGCGCTTAATAAAAAATAAATTGATTTAAAAAATACTTACCATTTATTTTTTCTAATTGAGTTTCATATATCTTTATTCCGTTTCTTTTCTCAATTATATCTTTTTCTCTTCGAGATGCTCTTTCTTGAGTGTTTCTGTAATCTTCCTTTGCTTTATCTATATTTTCCTCCTCCTCTTTTAATCTGGTAACGATATTCTCATTCTGTCGAATCAGCTCTTCTAACTTGTCATACTAATATATATATATATATATATATATATATATATATATATATATATATATATATATATATATATATATATATATATATATATATATATATATATATATATATATATAATTCCAGCTATAAATTTGGTTTAAGGCTGGATGATACGACCTAAAATAATTCTGTCCTGACCCTGAGATCAGATACCCTGTCAGCTGAAGCAGACTTCTAGCATGTTATTATAATTCACAAATTACATGCAAACAGGTTTATATGACACCATCTCTTTCTACTTTAACAGCTACTACACATATCAGTTTTATTAATTTAAAAGTATAACAATTAAGTATCTTAAAAAATAATATAAAAATAATATATACTCTCCAAACCTAGCAAGAAAATATCTACTCTCTCCTCTTTCTAGTGTCATCGGCGAGTGTTTATATTAGCTAAGGTGGCAGCATCTAAAAAATTTTTAAAAAATGAACTTCCACCTGAAAAAACCTGACGTGCTTCATTGTTTTGTTTTTGTTTTTTTTTTTCCCAACATAGTTTGTAAATTTAAAAAATCTGAATATTAATTAAGGAGATTTAATTACATTTTAAAAACAAATAAATTACAGTACCTAACAATAAGTTATGACGAACCATATAATTGAACAGCAAAAATTGCAATTTTTACAAGGTTTGAAAACACTTGTATCGCACACCACAGAGGCTATGTAGGAAAATAATTTATTATACCTTTTGGATTCAATAAATTGCAGGATAAGAAACATTTATGCTTTTCATTCAACCCACCCTTGAGCGTGTATATATATATATATATATATATATATATATATATATATATATATATATATATATATATATATATATATATATATATATATATATATATATATATATATATATATTTATTCTGTAATAATAACTAAAGCTTATGGCATAGTACATAAACACTAATTCCAACACTCACGCATCACTAAAACATAACCAACATATACAACAAAACCTCTTATTATAACATACAAAATTACATTCTTAATCTCCCTCTAACACAGAAGGTCCACCAGTCAGGAATGGAAACCACACCAATTGGTATCGTGATTAGTTGAGTAAGGCAAGGACTGCTAATAACCTCAATAATCTGTGCAATAGTTGCATTTGGTCTTAAAAACACGACAACACACTTTCCTCCAGCTATAGTACTTACTGTAGAAATGAAAGGAATCCCCATTTAAGGGATATCAGGGTTTGATTATATATATATATATATATATATATATATATATATATATATATATATATATATATATATATATATATATATATATATATATATATATATATATAATATATATATATATATATATATTTATTTATTATATATTTTTTTTTTTTTTTTTTATAATAAATAATTTAAAATGCAATAATAATAATAATAATAATAATAATAATAATAATAATAATAATAATAATAATAATACTTTTATTTTTATCATAATTATTATTTTCATAGAAATTCTTCATACAAATATTTTTAAAAATAAAAAAAAAAATTTACTCTAAAATTTTTCTTGTAATATATATATATATATATATATATATATATATATATATATATATATATATATATATATATATATATATATATATATATATATATATATATATATATATATAATAATATATAATATATATAAAATAATAAAAAATAAAAAAAAAATTTTTTTTCTTCTTTTTTTTAAATCACAAATAGATTCACTTTTCAATTTGATTTTCAGTAAAGAGAAAGCCAATGAAACTAATAATAATAATAATAATAATAATAATAATAATAATAATAATAATAATAATACCTGCTGCTTTAAAAGCTTCTCATCTTTTCTAATATTGTCCCGAATATTTTGAAGGTCTTTTCTTTTGGGACCCATTTTTTTTTCAATAGCAACTCTTTCCTTTATAAGATCTTCGAGTTGTTCTCCCAATTTCTTATGACGATCTCTTTCTCTGTTATAGCGACTAAAAAACAACGTTTGCTCCAATGCTTCGATGCTTTGGTCTAATCCCTCTTTGGCTCTTATATTTTTAACTTGGTCCTCTAACCTATAGTAATAAAAATAATAATAATTTCAATTCTAAGAAAAATTAAACACAGATATAGTTGCGAAATATAAATAAATTTTTGTAAAAAAAGCGTAAGTGTCAAATTCTTTGATAGTGAAGGGCTGTATTTGTTAACTATCAAAGATCGGAGGTCAAAAGTGACGCACACACGAGAACTAAATAACAAAAACACGTTCGAAACCCATAAAGCATAAACGTTTAACAAAACTTTAAGGCTATATACTAGTCTTCCCCTTGAAATAGAGAGTTACATTTTATATATATATATATATATATATATATATATATATATATATATATATATATATATATATATATATATATATATATATATATATATATATATATATATATATATATATATAGGGACCGACCGTGGTTGGAATTTGGCCAGGGCCGGGGTCACCCAAATTTGGCCGGGGCCGGGGTTCTGGCCGGGGTTTCCTAAAATTTGTAAAGAGGTCAAAAGCACTGAAATTTAAGGTTAAGAAAATTAGATATAAGGTTTATTTAATTGTGAGGAAGGAGTAGAATAGCCAACGTTCACTTAAATTAATGATTATATGCATTTTCTCCCCCCAAAAAATCAAAAAATTACAGTTTTGTATAGTTAAAGTTTAAAAAAAGTACAAAAATTAAAAAAAAAAATATTCTAATTCATAATAGTGATTCAACAGGTTTACTTAAGTAAGACCCTAAGGTAAAGTTTGAAAAAATGTAAGATATAAAATTATCAATTTAACCTGTATTTATACATATCATTGAAATTTTATTGCCATGTATCAAACTTGTATCATTTAGCTGCATTATTTAAAAATTATTATTTTGTTTATACTTTCAGTCAATATGGCTAAAAGATCAGCTTCTGCAGTATTTGAATAATTTACAATGTTTCAGGATAGGCTCGAAATAGCTAAATGTTAACATCTGCAGTCAGAAAATTAGAAGAGAACCTCCGGGTGCTACAAGTAAAAAAATTTCAACCAAATCTTTTTGGAGTATCTAAAATCAAAACACAAAGATGAACATTCACTAGCAGAAAAGGAGCGGTCAAAAGAAACAGAAAAAAAAAAAAATCTTAATTTTCTTATATTTTGTTTGAAATTTTTTTTTATTTGACTGATTGAGCTGAAATTTTCAAAGTATGTGAATTTTTTCACGAAGTTCTGAGTTGATTTCGATCATTTTTTTGAGTCTATAACGGTTTGAAACTTATTTGGACCCAAAGTTGAAAAAAATGAATAACTGGATCAAACCACTGGTCCACATGAGCTGAAAATTTAGCTGAATACCTTTGCCCCAATTTCTTGCATTGGTGGGAATAGGTTTTTGATATCACGTCTAGAAAAAAGTTATATAAGCACTTGAAATTTTTTTTGCAAAAATCGTACCCTTCTGGAGGAAAAAATTATTTATAAAAAACGCTACCTACTATTTTTTTTTATTTGTGAATATTGTTTAGAAGAGGGCAGGGCAACAATATTTATTTAGTGCATATTTAAATGCTCTTTGTTTGAAGCGAGATATAGCCTCTCAAACTTTGGGAATTTTTGAAATTTGGCCAAAAATGGACTATTTTGAAGGCTATATCTCAAAACCAACGAATGTCATCGAATAAAGTACATAAAGGAATTTGTGTTTTGATTTTAGATACTCCAAAAAGATTTGGTTGAAATTTTTTTACTTGTAGCACCCGGAGGTTCTCTTCTAATTTTCTGACTGCAGATGTTAACATTTAGCTATTTCGAGCCTATCCTGAAACATTGTAAAGTATTCAAATACTTCAGAAGCTGATCTTTTAGCCATATTGACTGAAAGTATAAACAAAATAATAATTTTTAAATAATGCAACTAAATGATACAAGTTTGATACATGGCAATAAAATTTCAATGATATGTATAAATACAGGTTAAATTGATAATTTTATATCTTACATTTTTTCAAACTTTACCTTAGGGTCTTACTTAAGTAAACCTGTTGAATCACTATTATGAATTAGAATATTTTTTTTTTTAATTTTTGTAGTTTTTTTAAACTTTAACTATACAAAACTGTAATTTTTTGATTTTTTGGGGGGAGAAAATGCATATAATCATTAATTAAGTGAATGTTGGCTATTCTACTCCTTCCTTACAATTAAATAAACCTTATATCTAATTTTCTTAACCTTAAATTTCGGTGCTTTTGACCTCTTTACAAATTTTAGGAAACCCCGTCCAGAACCCCGGCCCCGGCCAAATTTGGGTGACCCCGGCCCCGGCCAAATTCCAACCCCGGTCGGTCCCTATATATATATATATATATATATATATATATATATATATATATATATATATATATATATATATATATATATATATATATATATATATATATATATATATATATATATATATATATTAGGGATGGAGCGATACCAAAATTTTTACCGATACCGATACCTAAAAATTTACCGGTACCGATACCCGATACCTGAAAATATACCGATACCGATACCGATACTTTATCCATTCATATACCAAAATTTTTACCGATACCGATACTTCACTCCATCCTAATATATATATATATATATATATATATATATATATATATATATATATATATATATATATATATATATATATATATATATATATATATATATATATATATATATATATATATACAGGTATACCTCGGAAATACGGCGGGTATGGTTCCAGACCACCGCCGCAATGCGAGTCACTTGCTTTTTTTCACTCGCTACAACATATGAACACCTTAAAACTTGTTTACACTATCATTTATTATTTGCGCAATAACGCTAGGCTAAAAATAACAGTTTCAATTTAAAAATAAAATACGTAATGAAGGGTAAATAAAATAAAAATAATATATTTTAGCTTTAAAAACTGTATTAATATCATTGAAGGAAGTTGAAGGGGATTAGTGAGGCTCGTCATCTGCCCCTTCAACGAATCTAATTCTCTTGCTTGGTGGAGGGTCTAGAGTTAATGTAGATGGTTGTTGAGGCGATGATGGCTGTTGAATGATAGGATTTGAAGGTGCGGGTATTTGCGGCACTGGCTTAAAATAAGATGTCAATGACGTTTGCTTCATTGAGTATCTCTTTCTCTCGAAGAAGAATTTCAGTGTAGCATGTGATGTCGTTTAGCAATCTTTTGCCAACTTTCGAACTTCTCTCAAAGTTATTGTCAATTGATTTAAATCCTTTCACAACTGTATGCAGTAGGCCTACATAATGCTCTAAATCTTTTGTAGACATTTCCTTAATTTCGTTGTCATCATCGTCATCAACAGCAGATTCAGCCTCTAGAAATAATTTACGTTGCTCATCGAGTTCAAACTGAACGCCGCATGGGAAATTTGTTGAGTAAAAGCTATACAGCGCATGGTTGTTGTAAGAGCGAGACAAGCGTCGAAAAATATTTTAGCGACGTATGAGCGAAGCGCCGTAAAACGAGGTGTATATATATATATATATATATATATATTATATATATATATATATATATATATATATATATATATATATATATATATATATATATATATATATATAATATATATATATATATATATATATATATGGAACAGTTTCTTAAGAAATTTAATGGATAAAACAAATCTGCTGAAGGTTCATTCTACAGGAAGAAAAATCATTTGGTTAAACAAAGGTGAAATTGTGAACTTCGAAAAAATATTGGATTCCAAATGGTAAGCATCAACTGAATTGCAAAAACCAGAAATGGGATGTTATAAATCATTTCAAATTTACCAAATTCTACCGACGCAAACAAAAATGCTAGAAATATGTGTATAATTCTCCATGAGAGAGAAACTAAAATTTGGAAAATATGAGAGACAGGTCTCCCAACTGTACATAATGAAAAACTATGGAAAAAAAAAAAATATCGATTTCACATAAAGAGAGGAATGCTTGCTTTCTTTTCGTTTTTTTTTTAATGTACACTAATGAAAAATGATGCAATGCTCCCAATTAGCCCAACCAAAGTGCTAGAAAGTACGTTTAGGGCAGGGTGGAGCTGCTGGAGAAAAGTATTATTCTTAAGAACTACAAGATTGTGTCAGAGTTAAGAATAGGAGGGAAAATAGTGTAATTATAACGAGGAGTAGTGATGAAGCACAAGTCAAGTGTGTTTAAGAATTGGTTAGGATGATATAGCATGTGTGTAGGTATACTAATCAATTGCTCCAGATTGTTAAAAATACTGAATGATTTAGCCTCCTTCCCACCTGTATCGGTATGAGAGGAGCCCAACCATTCAGTGTGGTGTACGTTGAAATCCCCTAATAGAGGACCTCAGCATTTGGATGAAGATGTAACAGTCTCGTGAGGTAGTGAGATATTCATAAAACCAGAAAATCTTGTCCACTAGAGAACAGTAACAGAAACACAAAATTTTTAAGACTTGTTACTGGAGTGTTAATGTTTATATACTGGAGGCAAAGACTCCACCTTTAAGGTGAAAGTTGTAAATAAATTAAGTAAGAGATATTTAGATTACTTGAAAAGGAATCCATAGATAATTAGTTCTCAGACAGAGGTAGAAAGGTCATGCTAAACTGATGTGAAATTAACACATATACCATAGACATTAGCAAAGTCAATAAAAATCCCCATCCCTGTCCTACCCCCATGACTTTGAAAATGGAGACTTGCCATTCAGAATAACAACTACAAATACTAATTCACACTCAAACAACAATAAATAAATTTAAATAATTATTACCCAAACAGATAAACTTTAATAATATTAAAAATAAAAAATAGAAATTTATTGGAATCTATAAAAACTAAGATAAAGTACGATAAAAACAACCTAACAGCATAGTATAAACTAACTGAACTCTATGAAACAAAATCCCTCCCCAAAAAAAATCACTAACCTAAATACAAACTACTAGTGAAGTACCAAATACTGGATATTCATATTCAAAGTATTCAGGTATTAAAAAATTTTTTTGGGTATTTATATTTGGTAAAAAATTCTGAATACTTTGATAAATTTTAAGAACAAATTTTTAACACCGTCAGGATGAATACCATCAGGACCGTATTTTTTTTTTATGTTAAGTTCAGGGAGAGTAGAAATGGTGTCTTTAAATTAAAAGAAATTGCATTTTTATTCATAAATGAATTGGAAGAGGTTGAAGGAGGAGGAATAGCTCTGGAATCTATAAGGTGTGAGTGAAGAGTTCAGCCATAGTAGAAGGCAAACGGTGGTTTTGCCGTCGAAAGATAATAGAGTAGGAAAAGAGGAAGAAGCATAGTTGGAGTTGACATTTTTTTGCAAACAGCCACAAAGGGTGTGAGGAAGAGAAACCAGAAAGATTATTACATTTATAATGGAGAAATGAGTTTTGGTATTACAGAGAATAGATTTTAAAAAATTAAGGGATGAAATATAAGTTGCATGAGTTTGTGGAGTTTGAAGACAGCCTCCACAAGTAGTAATTCAAATAGTAAGTAAAATATTCAGTATTTTTAAGTTTTTGATATTAAGCATTCATACAAATTTTTGGTACCATCCCATCACTACTACCTACAACTAATTAACTAAAAACTAAAAAGTTAAACAAAAAAATAATACAAATGAAAGTTATTTAAAAATTAAATTGTTTAGCAAAACTTTTGTTACAGTTGTTAAAACTTTGTTTAAAACAAATAAAAAAAGGAGCACTTAATAATGACATACACACACACTTAATGGGGATAAGATAACATAACTATTCAAACTTAAAACATAAAATCAACCTATTGGTAATAAGATTAAGCACAACTTTCCACAATGGATTCTAAAACTAAACTCTCATTACAATTTTCATATTATGAGCTGTTAATTTTTCATTTGATTATTTTAATTTTGTGCTATATTTGCAAAGTTCACTGGCAAGTTAAAAAAAAAAAAATTTTTTTCAGCTTATACTAATGTATTCTCCATTACAAATGGATTCAATAAACTATTTTGAATTTGAGTGCTCTTTGTGCTTTCTAAGTCAGGGGAATTTAAGAAATTATTTGTAAAACAAATGTTATAATTCTAAAATCAATTAGTTTGCATTTCATCACTTTCAAGTCAAAGGAGTAAAATTGTCGTACAAAAATATATTTTGGATTAATGTCCTTGAAGTCCTCTCTAGCAATTTACCTGATTAACATGCATATGTCATTAAACCTAAGTAGTTCTAAAATATAAATTTAATTTATATTAGGTGTCTAAAGAATCAAGAATTCTAAATAGAAGCAGTTAGGTAAATTTCAACATACAATATATATTTTAAACATAGTATAAGTATTACTTAGTGACCTTGAAAAATGTTGTAGCTTCAGCTCCGCCTACTTTAATGCCAAAAGCATTATTTTCATCACTGATACATATGACGTATAAGTGACGTCATAAAACCTATTGCCTCTTATTAATTATTACTGTGATATAATATATTAATCTGGTTATATTAAATTTTTTTTTTTTTTTTTTTTTTATTTATTATTATATTTATTTAATTTAATTAATTTAACAATTTGTCTTCAAAAAAAAAAAAAAAAAAAAATAATAATATTTCAAATAAAAATTAATAAATTTAAATAAAAAAAAAATTTTTCAAAAAAAAAAATTGGAAAATGTTACTTCATTACCAGTTGCAATCATAATTACATGTAAATTTTTATTTATTTTCTTTTATTTTTTTTTTTATTTTTTTTTTTTAAATTCAAGTTATACTATAATTTAAGTGTGATAAACTAGGATATTGCTCATAACAACAATACTATAGAATCCAGAAAATTTGGGCATGAATGGACTAAAGTTTCAAATGTTAAAGTGGCACCAGCAAAGTAAAGTGCAAGTATTGCAACAATGAAATCAGGAAGAAGTTTAACACGTGCACAGGAAGTGTTTGCTAAAAAGTGGATTTCTAATTTTACCTTGATTATTTAGCAGGTTTTACTGCATTCAGGATAAAAGATCCAGATCTGTTACTAATAATCATGTTTAACAATCAAATCTTGAAATACAAGGAGAAATCAGCAGTGGTAGTCTGTCATGAAGAATCGGACATTGAAAACAAGCAATTTGTCACCAGGGTTTAGTCAATTGTTTTTTGCAAATTTACATGATGATCACCAATTTCTGCCTCATTTAAAAGGGTGTTTGCTACATTTGATAATGTTTGGTCTAAGTTAAGGAATCAATCAGGAATTGAAAACACTACAAAACATGTGAAAGATAACAGGCAGTTAAACTTAAACAACACACACTGCAGCATAAGTAATGAAGAGTATCCACCTTTATTATATATATATATATATATATATATATATATATATATATATATATATATATATATATATATATATATATATATATATATATATATATATATATATATATATATATATATATATATATATATATATATATATATATATATATATATATATATATACCTATAATATTCAACTAAATAAAAAAAAATTTCTATTATTATTTTATTATAAAATATATCAATTTATTTTTAATTATTCTGAAAACAAAGGTGGGTTTTTTGAAATTTGGGGGGTTGGGCCCATTAATGCTACCAACCCCCGCCAAAACCTTACCCATCCCCAATAAAGGCCAATAAAAACCAATAAAAGGTTTGTTTGTTTTTTTTAAACTAATTTTTTCCAACCCTGATTTAAAATGATTTATTAAACTTACTGACTATTTATCCTAATTTGATTTTCAAGCTCAACTCTGAGTTTTGTCAACTGAGTATCTACTTCCTGTTGATTCTTTCCAAAATCTTGTAAGGTTTGATGTTGTTCATAGAGTTCAATCTCACCTGAAATTTTATTATCCTTATATATATATATATATATATATATATATATATATATATATATATATATATATATATATATATATATATATATATATATATATATATATATATATATATATATATATATAAAAATAAAAAAATAAATTAAAAAATTAATTAAAATAATTTGATACTATAACTACGATCTATAAGGAAACATGCCTAAAGTCACCTTAGGCATTTATCTTAATTTCACAGTGTGGGTAAATTTAATTTTACCCTGAAATTCAATTTGCAAATATCATTTTCCAATATAATATATATAATATATAATATATATATATATATATATATATATATATATAATATATATATATATATATATATATATATATATATATATATGCATACCAACTGCTTTTTCTGTGCTCTGCAACAGTTCTACATTATTCATTTTAGCAAATTCTATAACTCTGTCCTGAGGCAGAAATTGACATAGATTGCCAACTTGGATACCAAGTCTAGTCACTAACCCTTTGATCTGAGGAAGCAAAAACATAACTTGAATATATATATATATATATATATATATATATATATATATATATATATATATATATATATATATATATATATATATATATATATATATATATATATATATATATAAGGGACGGGATGGACAAAAAATTTGCCAAATAGTGGATATTCTGATAAGATTGCCATATATTAACTTAAATTAACATTAATAGCTTATTTATAATATATATATATATATATATATATATATATATATATATAATATATATATATATATATATATATATATATATATATATATATATATATATATTATATATATATAAAATTTATTATATAAAAATATATTTATAATATATTAACTAAAATATATATAATATATTATTATATATATATATATATATATTATATATATATATATATATATATATATATATATATATATATATATATATATATATATATATATATATATATTAGGGATGGAGTGAAGTATCGGTATATTTTCAGGTATCGGTATCGGTGAATTTGAAAATCTTAGTATCGGTATCGGTAAAAATTTTGGTATATGAATGGATAAAGTATCGGTATCGGTAAGTATCAGTATATTTTCAGGTATCGGTACCTGTAAATTTTTAGGTATTGGTATCGGTAAAAATTTTGGTATCGCCCCATCCCTAATATATATATATATATATATATATATATATATATATATATATATATATATATATATATATATATATATATATATATATATATATTGCATCATATCCTGCATGATGCAAGGTGGGTCAACTGCAGAAAGTTTTTTTTTTCTTCTCTCTTCTGCTCTTCTCCTTTGACTTCCTTATATATATATATATATATATATATATATATATATATATATATATATATATATATATATATATATATATATATATATATATATATATATATATATTGAAGGAGGAGGAGGCAATTGAATTGAGACAAGGAGGAGGAATAGCTCGGGAATAGTATAACATTGAACTAAAGAAAAGAGTTACGATTTGTCAGAAGGTGAAGCAGGTGTGGAATCATCAGAATAAACAATACGAATACGAACATATACTAAGTTGAAGTTGAAATTTCAAAAATAGTTTGAAGAAAAGACTTCTGCGAGTTTGAAAATGAAAGTAATTGATGAAAGCAGCAATATTCATAGAAATAGCAAAAGGACATGTACAGTTAAACCCATGTTGATGAGTTTTATTTGAAGATAAAGAAAAAAGAATGCACACCCCAAGGACAAAAAAGATTTATCTCCATTATGTATTCAATGCATTCTTAGGAATCCCTACTGCTGAAGGAGTAATTATTCTAAGAAAGGTCAATTAAGTACAATCACAAATCTGATGTGCTTGCAACACCAAAATCAGCAGAAGGGCTCATTTTAATGGAAAACTTGAAGAGTAAAACAGGTTACAGAATAGAGAGAAGGCAGTCAAAGGAACCTTGAAGAGGAAAGAATTAAGGGTATATGAAAAAGGGAAGGATTTAAAAGATCTAGTACATTGAGTTTATCTAAAACACCATCAGGAATGCAAGTAAAAAGCTGAAATAACTTTTTAAGGTTTTTAAGGATTAAGATACAAGTTTGACAGCTGTATTTGAACTATAGGAAAACCTCTAGTTGTGAGAACATTGAAATCTCCTAAAAAAGAAGATAAGAAAATATGTTTTATTTTGAAGTTTAGATAGTCAAAGAATTTAGGATAGTAGAGTTGAAATAAACAGCATAGATGAATCGAGTCATAGATTGACAAGAAAGCAGGGGCAATAAAGTATAGTAGTATTTGATAAGACTCTTACAATAACATAAAAACAAAATTGTTACACACATATGCACATCTGTCTTTAAATGAAAATCGAGAATAAAGTTAAAATAGAGCAGGGTGAAGTTGATTCTGCTGGATCAAACACTCGACTTTCTGTTAAGTTAAAAAAGATGAGGTTTAGAGGAAAAGAAATTGACCTCAATAAAGCAAAAATAAGAATACAAGCAGAGGAATGTTGCCGAAATTTAATTTCAGTATTCCTCAATGCACACCAAAATTAGTAAGTACTTCTATAGTGACAGAATAAAAAATAAGAGTATATTTACTGGTTGTAATTATAATCTTGGTAGCCTACACTGCATATATATATATATATATATATATATATATATATATATATATATATATATATATATATATATATATATATATATATATATATATATATATATATATATATATATATATAATACTCACTTTTTCTTCTGATGTTTCGCGGCCCTGGAGATACCACCTACTTCGACCACCACCAGTACTGGATTTTGAAAATTCTCTTCTAATTATATAATTTTCTCTATTAAATACAAGGAATAATTAGGTTTATGAAATTCAATGATAATTCATCATTCTCAAAAATCACACACACACACCATACCACACACACAAACACACCACACAAACTACACACACACAAACACACACTCATCACACACACATTGATTATTAAAGTGAACAACATCCATTAACTCATTTACAGTTTATTTCATTTTAGAAATTTGATTACAAGTTCATCCAAGTTAGTTGTGAAATAGCAAAAGAATATGCACAGAATATTCTGCTGAATCAAACACCGGACTATATGTTAAGTTAAAAGAGATGAGACTTAGAGGAAAAGAGACAATTTAAATCTCATAAAAAAAAGATAAAAAAATATGTTCTACTTTGAAATTTAGATAGTCAAAGAATTTAGGATAGTAGAGTTGTGATAAACAGTATAGATAAATCGAGTCATAGATGTTTTAGGTTATTAGAACTAAATTACAAGAAGCTTACAAATGTTTACAGAACCTTTTCAACTAACATTTTGGTTTTCGATTTTAAAATTCAAATCTTATTCAAATTATCTGAGTTGACTATGGCTATAAATAATACATAAGACTGATAAAAACTAATATATATATATATATATATATATATATATATATATATATATATATATATATATATATATATATATATATATATATATATATATATATATATATATATATATATATACCTTCATTTGTTTTTCTCATTATTCTTTTGTTACAAGAAATAATGGAAAGGCAATTTTATTTCTTTATACTCTTCATGTATAAGCCTCGCTCCAGAATATATCTTCAATAAAGTTCTAAGTTGTCATGAAGATATACTTTAACCTCAAGAGGTAGAAAAATTGACACATATGGCTATAGTTGATCGTTTATCATAATTACAGGTATGAGTTGTGTTTGGTTTAGAAGCAAATACATAAAAACTTGGCGACGAGCATGGAATATACTTATTTGCAAGTTATATCTAATCTTTTACCATAATTACAAGTGCATGTTGTGTTTACTTTGTAAGCAAAAACATACCTTGGCAAAAAAAAAAAAAAAATTTTTTTTCCTCCAGAAAGGTATGATTTTTGCAAAATAATATTTAAAGTGCTTATAACTTTTTTTCTAGAAGTTATATTAAAAATCTGTTCCCACTAATGCAAGAAACTGGGGCTAAGACTATTCAGTTAAATTTTCAACTCATCTGGACCATTGGTTTGACCCCGCTATCCATTAATTTTTCAGCTTTGGGCCCAAATAGCTTTCAAACTGTTATAGGCTCAGAATAATGCTCGAAATCAACTCCGAACTTCGGGAAAAATGCATATACCCTTAAAATTTCAGCTCAATCAGTCAAATAATTTTTTTAAAAAAATCAAACAAAATATAAGAAAATTAAGATTTTTTTTCTTGTTTTTTTTTTCAATATTTTCTTTTTCTTTTCTTTTCACCACTCCTTTTCTGTTAGTGAATGTTAATCTTTGTGTTTTGATTTTCGATGCTCCCATAAAGATTTGTTTGAAAATTTTTTACTTGGGGCACCCAGAGATCCTCTTCTAATTTCCTGACTGCAGATGTTTCATTTAGTTATTTCGAGCCTATCCGGAAACATTGTAAAGTACTCCCATACTGCTGAAGCTGATCTTTAAGCCATATTGACTGAAAGTATGAACAAAATAATAATTTTGAAATAATGTACCTAATTGATACAAATTTGATACACAGCAATAAAATGACAATAATATATATATATATATATATATAAATATATATATATATATATATATATATATATATATATATATATATATATATATATATATATATATATATATATATATATATATATATAGGTTATATTGATAATTTTATATCTTACTTTTTTCACTATTGTGAATCAGAAAAAAAAATTTCAAAATTTTTGTACTTTCTTTTAAACTTTTATCTTACAAATCTGTTATTCTTTGAAATTTTTTCATAGAAAATGCATATAATCATTAATTTTAGTGAATGTTGGCTATTCTACTTTCCTTATAATAAAATAAAACTCAAAAAAATTTATATTTAATTTTCTTACCTAAAATTTTAGTTCTTTTTGACCTCTTTACAAATTTTAGGCAACCCCAGCCAGAGCCCTGGTTGGTCACTAATTATGATTCTATATTTCATTTTTTTTTTTTTTTTTATCACAAATTATTCCAAAACCATTATCAAGAGTAAGTTCAGTAAAAAGTAAAAAACAAATAGTAAACAAATTACACAAAGTATCAAATAAATGAACATACAATAAAACTCTAAAGAAAACAAGACTGAAATAGTTAAGTGAAAACTAAATACAAAACATATAAATAATATACTACAAAAACATTGAATTTTGAAAGCAAAAAAAAAGAAAAAAATATAGTTCGTTGATGTCATTTACATAATAGAAGTAAAACTACAATCAATGAAGACAAGGTAAAAATATAAATTTAGTTATAAAACAGCAAATAAAATTTAAAAAATATGTATAAATATCAAAGACAAAAAAAATGTAAAGTGAAAAATGCATAAAAATAGCAGTATTACAAGTGTACCAAATAGAACACAAATACTATCATGTATATATACAAAAAAACATACAATGAAAATGAAGAATGAGACAGAGCCAATATCTCATTGTCAGCTGTCACCTTCCCATTCCAATACACACTACCACACTTATCTCTATAACACATTTCCTCTTCCTCAACATTTTTCTATCCTAGATTCTATTACCGATTCCATCTCCCTCCATATTTTGGAGTCTATTTACATTTCTAAGCACAAACCAGAACTCAATCAGAATCAACAGGCTTATCCTTTTCTATATTCTTTAAACTGTTTATTCATACTCCATTTGCTTTTCTTTCCATGTCTAATTTTCTTGTTACTTGGTTGTTTGGGTTACTCTCTCCCACCCCTTTTCCTATGTTCCCTCCTTTTCATGATTTTGATTGTTCTTTCCACCTTCTTACAGTGAGATACTTGGCTCCATCTCATTCTTCATTTTCATTGATTTTTAATTTATTTATTTATTTACGTGATTATATACATGTTCTATTTGATACACTTGCAATACACCTATTTTTATATATTTTCACTTTTCAATTATTTTTTTTTTGTATTTAGCATAAATATATATATTATTATTTATTATTTTTAATTATTGTTTATCAACCTAAATTTATATTTTTACTTTGTCTTCACTGATTGTAGTTCTACTTCTATTATGTAAATGACATCAACTAACATTATTAATTTCACTTTCAAAATTCACTCAATGTTTGCTCAGTATATTGTTTTTATTAGGGATGGAGCGATACCAAAATTTTTACCGATACCGATACTTAAAAATTCCCCGATACCGATACCTAAAAATATGCCGATACTACTACCGATACCGATACTTTACTCTTGTCCAAAAATTTTACCGATACTGTAATTGTCGATACCGATGCCGATACTGCCGATACCGATACTTCACTCCATCCCTAGTTTTTATGCTTTGTTTTTAGTTTTCACTCAACTATTTCATAGCCTTGTTTTTGTCTAGTGTTTTTGTTGCATGTTCATATATCTGATACTTTATAAATTTGTTTAATACCGTTTTTCTTTTTATTATTATTATTTTTTACAGAATTTCCTCTTCATAATAGTTTTAAAATAATTTATAATGAAAATATTGAAGCATAGTCATACTATATAGTTATTTTTAACTTGTGAAATCTTCAATAAAACTTGTTTCATTTGTTCCTGGCCATTTTTTTCCTCAAATATTGCACTCTATAGGAGCATTACTATATATATATATATATATATATATATATATATATATATATATATATATATATATATATATATATATATATATATATATATATATATATATATATATATATATTATATATATATATATATATATATATATATATATATATATATATTTTTTTTTTTTTTTTTTTTTTTTTTTTTACTTTTTTTTTTTTTTATTTATTTATTTTATATTTTATTTTTATATATATAAATATATATTATATATATTATATATATATATATATATAATATATAATATTATATTTATATTATTATATATATATATATATATATATATATATATATATATATTATATATATATATATATATATATATATATATATATATATATATATATATTATATATATTATATATATATATATAATATATATATATATATATATATATATATATATTATATATATATATATATATATATATATATATATATATATATATATATATATATATATATATATATATATATATATATATATATATATATATATATATATTATGATTATTATTTAATGGTGATGTTAATAAAGCCTTACTTAATGCATAATTTAAGAATTTATTTTTTAATAGGATTTTCTACTATATTCAATAGGTTTTGAAATGTACCAGCCATTTATATGGGAATATATATATATATATATATATATATATATATATATATATATATATATATATATATATATATATATATATATATATATATATATATATATATATATATATATATATATATATATATATATATATATATATAATATATAGTAATGGGACGATTATATGATTATTCATCATTAAAATCTGCATATTTTTTATAAATTGAAAGTATCAATTTTTTGCCAGTAGACATCGAACAGCGAACAGAAAGAAGGGAATGAGATTCCAGATGATACAAGAAATGAGAGTTGAGAAGGGTTTCAAAGATCTTATATAGAATACAAGTGAGAGCTATAGGGTGGCAGTTAGAAGGATCAGAGGGACTACCCTTTTTCGGAACAAGATGGACCAATGCACACTTTCAACACTGAGGGAAAGTACTAGTATTGAGGCATAGAGAGCTTGCCTTCCTTATGTTCATAGATCTGAGAAGCCCATGCACCTGATCAAACGTAATCACAGGTAAAGGCATAGGACATCTGAGGAGAAGAAGTAGGAGGAGGAGTTTTCCAGGGTTGAATTAGAGAACAGGAGGCTGAAGAAATTAGCCTTTTCAGTTGGAGTGTTAGCAACAGAACCATGAGAGTGAATGAGAGGGGGAAAGGAAGATTTACAAAAGTTGTAAAAGATATTTTTGAAAGAGGCCAGAGCGATTTTTTAGCAGGAGAATTAAGGAGCTCTGCACACCTTCTATTGGTGAAAGTCTGCTTTGCTTGACAAAGAGTCTCCCTGCAATGATTCTGAGCTAAATGAAAATTAGCAAGTGATAGAAGAATTTTTCTTCTCTCGATACACAGTGTCTCTAGCCTGAATTGCACTAGATCAAATGCAATCGAACCATGGATTCTGAGGAAAGAAAGATTTAAATAAAGGGATGAACCTGCTCATCCCATCAACGATTACGGCCCCCACCTTATAGGCAGAAATTGAAGTGTCTTCAGAGACAAAGCAGTCCCTCCAGTGATAAGTGTAGAAGCAATGCGAAGCATCACAGCCATCCCAATCAAAGTGCCAGAAGACACACTTAGGGCAGGGTGGAGCAGTTGGAGAAAAAGCTTGAAAATTAAGAGTAATTAGATTGTGGTCTGATTTACCAATAGGTGCAAAGACAGCGTACTTATAAAGAGAAAGACTAGTACTGAAGCATAAGTAGAGTGTTTAAGAATTGGTTGGGACAATCTGGAATGTTTGTTGGTTCTTTAATCAGTTGCTCTAGATCGTTGATAATGCTGAATGATTCGGCCTCTTCCCCTCCTGTACCAGTACGAGAGGAACCCAACCATTCACTGCTGTGTTAATTTCTGTGGATATATATATATATATATATATATATATATATATATATATATATATATATATATATATATATATATATATATATATATATATATATATATATATATATATATATATATATATATTACAGAATTCACTTGATGGGGAAAAGAACAAAACCAGACTTAAATCAAAGTCGGACACAACTCAATATGATACACTGTGTTTAAAAGTATAAAAATGATAAAATGTGGGGAAATTAGGAGGATAAGTTTTTCAGACTTTACCAAAGTGTTTATAAGAATGAGTATAACAGTTATATCTAGAGAGAGTTGGCCAAATTAAGGATGAAACTGTGTAGAAAGACTGGTCAGTAATCACACAAACTTTCCTCAAAGGAAAATATACATGTCAACAAATTTTGGAAGAGAAGTATCCAATATTGTCCATTATAATTGACTAATCTCTATATATCAGAGATATATGTGTGGAACCACTGCAGTTACACAATGCATATTCTATACAAGGATAAATGATGCATCTGCACAGAACAAGCAAAAGAGAGAATATAATCAAAGCAACACTTTCGAAACAGATATAAAGCCATCCACAGAAATTAACAATCTTAACAAAACTAAGGACAACTCTTTTGAAGTAAGTGTAATCATTTTTTATTCTAAAGAGGTAAAGAAATTTTTCAACAGTTTCACCTGTTAAAGTTTAGGAAAAAGAATTCAGTTGGGAAACATTAAAAAAAAAATAAATAAATATTGGCAACATTCCAAATAATATAATAATAATAATGATTATTCTTATTATAATAAAAAAAATACTTACACTTTTTCCTCTTCCTGTAAGTTCTGGCTTTCCTCCCAGACCAATACAAATACCACATAGAACAGAAGATTTTCCTGTCCCATTCGGACCTATGATGACATTTAGATATGGTTGTGGATCTATTTGAATTTTGTTATAAGTACTGAAATTATATATACCGTATATATATATATATATATATATATATATATATATATATATATATATATATATATATATATATATATATATATATATATATATATATATATATATATATATATATATATATATATATATATATATATTATATATATATATATATATATATATATATATATATATATATATATATATATATATATATATATATATATATATATATATATATATATATATATATATATATATATATATATATATATATATATATATATATATATATATATATATATATATATATATATATATATTATTATTTTATTAATAATTTATTAATATTTATTATTATTATTATTAATATTAAGTTATTAATATTTATTATCATTAAATAATTTCATTTCTTCATTATTATTATTATTTTTCTTAAAAAAACTTTTCAATTATTATTAAAAATTACTTTTTACTATAATTATTTTTGTTTTATTAATAAAGAATTAACTATTCAAATTTTTCCTTTTATTATACCCTGGAAAATCATTTAGAGACTCGGATGTAGGCTAGAATTACCAACCCCTGGAGTTGGGAATTTTAAAAATGGTCAAAGTTTCAGTGTTTAACCCATTCATTTGGATTCAGCAAATATGACAAATCTGCAGCACACATTTGGGCTTTTGCTTTACTTTATAACTGTTTCGTATTGACTTGCCTCAAAAATTATAAATTTTATTTTTTCAGATAATTAAAAGTGATAATGTTATTGGCCAAGCCAAAATGTTTTGTACCATTATCAGTAAAAAATTTTGTATCATTCCATCCCTTATATATATATATATATATATATATATATATATATATATATATATATATATATATATATATATATATATATATATATATATATATATATATATATATATATATATATATATAATGGCGTAAAACTGGAATTAAAAAAAAAAAAAAAAAAAAAAAAAAAAAAATTTATTTTACTTTTTTTTTTTTTTTGAGAAATATGAACCTTTCTGAATATTTTAATATAAAAAAATATATGGAAATATGAAAATTAATATATTTAAAAAAAAAATTTTAAATTTCGGGTGACAAAAAAATTATATGGGAGATAAAACAAATTATTATTTTAAAATGGCTATTCCAAAGTGCTTTTTTATTAATTTAAATGGATAAGAATCGTATTATAGATTATCTAGAAATAATTTGAAGAAAAAAAAATGTTTGAACACATGTTTGGATAAGTGTTTGGACATGTATATTGTAGCAAAATGTACAGAAATTTTTCAGCATATTCCCTTTGTCAAAATGATTTGATAGTTAAATCATCGACATCCATTTTTTTTATATTGAAATTTTTATGTTTGCTGCCAAAAAAAACTCAAATTACTGCGAATATCTCAAAATCATGAAATGTCAGATTTTTTCCCAAAAAAATATTTTCGGGCATAACTTTTTTTTACCTATGACGAGTTCATAAAATTTTCAAAGGTTTTATAGTTGGTTAAGGTACACATTTTTTTTTATTTAGAAAAAATTTTTGTATGCCAACAATTTTTATGCTGTGCTTGGGAAATTTTTTTAAAAATTTTGCTTACACAGCAGTGAAATGTTTGGGTATGCAAAAAAATTTTGAAATATAAAAAATGTGTAACTTACCCAACTGCACAACCCCAGAATTTTTTTTTTTTTTTTTCATATATATATCCAATTATTTTATTACTGTGCATGGGAAATTTTTTAAATTATTAATTTTTCCCATGCACAACAGCAAAATAAAAATGTGTATCTTAACTCAACTGTAAAACCTCTGTAAAAAAAAAAATTTTTTTAAAATTTCTTTTAAAAATTTAAAAAAAAAAAAAAAAAAAAAAAATTTTAAAAATTTTAAATTTTTTTTTTTTTTTTTTTTTTTTTTTTTTTTTTTGAAAAAAAAAAAAACAATTTTTCCTGTGGACAACAACAAATTGGTTGGGTATTAAAAAAAAAGTTCCATGACCTGTATCTCTGGAACCGTTCTAGGTATGAACTTGGGATAAAGACCATTCTCATTTTCTCAACAACAACTATAAGAATGGCAACTTTCATTTAAATCAAAGAGGTCAAGATTTTTTTTTTTTTTTTTTTTCACCAAAAAAATTTTTTTATTTTATTATATAATATAAAATAATATATATAATATATATATATATATATATATATATATATATATATATATATATATATATATATATATATAAGTACTGGTATAAATAAAAAATTTTAAAAGTATTTTTAAATTTTTAATAACTTATTAAGTTGATCCCTTCTCTAAATATTCTGGATATAAGACTAATTACAAGGAAAAAAAAATAAATATAAATATTAATAATATTATATATATATATATATATATATATATATATATATATATATATATATATATATATATATATATTATATATATATATAAACAAACATTTTTAAGGTTTTTAACTGCTAATACATCTATTTTCAAGATTTAAAGGTCACTCATCATTATTCATAATTATAATAATTACAATTAATATTATTATTATTATTATTATTATTATTATTATTATTATTATTATTATTGGTAGTAGTAGTATACTTACAGAAAATTTTCCAAATATATCCTACATATATTGCCTTTCGAAAAAGTCATTATAATATATTATAAATACTGTACTTACAGTAAAAATCTGAAAAAAAACAGTTAAGAATTAAATGTATCCTTCACAAATAAAAATAAATTTTATCAGTAAATAAATATACTATAGGAAAATGAAAAGTCTAGAGATGGAAATAAAAAATCCCCTCCCCTCCTCCTTTAAAAGAACACCTAGTAAAAACTAATAAAATCCACCAGTTGTATTTTCCGATATATTGTTGTAATTCTGATAAGAAAAATAAGACAATAAAATTTCTTTTATTTCATAATCACTAATAACCAAATTAAAATTATGTTCATAATTCTTTGTATACTTTGATGAGCTTTTGCATTTACAACTCCCTGGACCCTTCACAGTTTTACCCCATACACAACAAAATGCTTAGATCATTTAAATAAGGACTTCATAAAAAAATTTCCATCACATATCCATTCCCAATTAAAATAATAAAAATAAATTGAAATAAAAAAAAAAAATTCTCAACCCCCAGAACCCTCTAGCAACCCTTACTTTGTGAAGCTCTGGTCTAAATTGATATATATATTTGGAGGACTAATTAATTGACACATAAATATATATTATTATTGATTATATTTATGATAATTTATCTACTTTATAATATTCATTTTTACAAGCTTCCGTGAAGTAGAAAGATTCCTGTTTTCTGTAATATTTTTTCAAATACATGAATTGAGAAGATGCTCAAGTCTTTCAACTATAAACTGTACCCAAAATTTTACTCTCTCTCTTTCCTTTCTCTCTCTATGATAAAATAAGTTTTTTAGCTTCTATAAATTTAAAAGTAAGGATAAGAGAATTGGCCCAATTAAAATTGATGGGAATTTAGTAAGTTCAGATAAGGAATTGGTTAATATTTTCAAGGTTAATTTTGTGTCAGTGTTTACTGAGGAAAGGTTGAATAGCAGTTTAGAGACTAATAGCTCTAGTATACATGTAGTGAATAGGTGTACAGCATTTCAAATTGAGCTAAATGAAATCACATCTTTACTAGAATATATTGACCCAAATAAGGCAGCGGGTCCGGATGTGTGTGTGGTAGAATTCTAAAAGAGGGGAGTAGCAGTATTGCAAAGGCACTGTATTTGATTTTTAAGCGATCTATTTTTGGAGAGGTACCTGAGGACTGGAATCTATTGCTTTTGGTGCCACTAGAAAATTTTAAAAAAGGTAGTAAGGAAGATTTAGGAAACTATAGGCCAGTTAGTTTAACATCTCTGGTTGTGAAAATTTTGGAAAAGTTACTGAAAAGTCATATAGAGAAGCATTTAGATGATAACAAGATACTATATAACTCCCAGCATGGCTTTAGAAAGGGTAGATCATGTCAGACAAATCTACTAGAATTTATGGAATATATTACTGAATGTATAGACAGGGGTGATCCAGTTGATGTCATATATTTAGACTTTAGCAAAGCTTTTGATAAGGTACCCCATGTTAGGCTGATGCAAAAGTTGTCGCAGTATGGTATAGATGGAATGGTACACAATTGGATTAAAGAGTGGTTAAAGAACAGAAGGCAGTGTGTATTACTTAATGGTAATAAGTCATTATGGGAAACGGTGAAGAGTGGGGTCCCACAGGGTTCTGTGCTGGGACCACTTTTGTTCCTTATATATATAAATGATTTAGACAAAGGTCTTAAATGTAAGGTTTCTAAGTTTGCAGATGATACCAAAGTGGTTACCTCAGTAAGGAATAATGATGGATGCATAAAGCTTCAAAGTGATCTAGATAGACTTCTTGGTTGGGCAGAGAGGTGGCAAATGAACTTTAATAGTAAAAAATGTAAAGTTCTTCATGTAGGTTACTCAAATGAAGGATTTAATTATGAAATGAATGGGGAGTGGCTTGAGACTGTGGACCAAGAAAAGGATTTAGGTGTGATTATTAGCAGTAATCTGAAGGTGGGTGATCAATGTTTGGAAGCAAGGAATAGAGCTAATAAGATGTTAGGTAATAATTAATCGCAATGTAGTTTACAAGAGCAAAGAGGTTATAAGCAAGCTATAGTAATGGCACAGCCTAATATTGTGGTAATAGCCATGTTAAGCCAGCATTAGGAGTATTGTGCACGTGTTTGGGCTCCACATTTAAGAAAAGACATAGATATGCTGGAGAGAGTACAACGTTGAGCAACAAGGATGATTTCTGGCTTTGAAAATAAGAGCTATGAAGAGAGGTTGAAGGAGTTAGGAATGTTCTCGGTTGAAAGGAGATTTCTCAGAGGGGATATGATACAAGTTTACAAAATATTTGCATCTGACAGTAATACAGAGATTGAAAAATACTTTATAGTGGACCATGGAAGAGTAACTAGAGGACATGATAAGAAAATTAAAAAGAAGCCATGCCATCTCGATCTAAGAAAATACTCTTTCAGTAATAGAGTTGTTAATTTTTGGAATGACTTGCCACAAGAGATTGTTGACTGTGATTCTCTTGTCAAATTTAAAAAGGGGCTAGATAGATATATGGATGGTTTAGGTATTATATAGAATAACTTGACCAAGCCAAATTGGCAGGTATATATGAATTTTTAGATCAACCTATGACTAAGCCTAATGGCAGTTTTTTGTAGTAGTGGTGATGGTTCATTGAATATTGCATGTATCATTGGGTTTTATTTTTATCTTTGCATGAATGAACTGATAACTAGGGATAGGATAGACCTAGTCTTTCGTGCATGTATTAGTATTGATAGTTATTATTTGTTTGGACTGGGACAGTCTCGATAGGCCCTTGTGGCTTCTTACTGTCTCTATTTCCTATGTAGACATATGAAACGTTCACAATCATAAGAAATTAAAAGCAAAGTATACCATGTTAAAAGATAAAACACTTTTGTATCATTTATCACAGTATACTTATGCTTTTAATTTCTTATGGTCGTGAACGTTTCATTTGTCTGTAAGAATTGGGCTTATTATTATTATTATATCTTTTATTATTATTATTATTATTATTATTATTATTATATCTTTTCACTTGTTTATTATTATCATTATATCTTCTCACTTGTTTATTATTATTATTATTATTATTATTATTATACAAAAGTGATCTATCAGTGATTCATTTGCCGCCAATAAAGTAGCTAGACAAAGTAGTTAAGTTAGCGATAATTGAAGGAAGTAGGAAACCAAAATTTCCTAAATGATCTTGAAGACACCTATTAATTCTCATTGTTGCCAAAGAAGAATTATAAAATAACACTAAATAAGGGTAATAAATTAAATAAACGTAAACATTATTATTTTTATATATGATATTCAAAATATTTTTAAGCTTTATATTCAGTTCGCCGAACTATTGAATGTTTTTTTTCCGAAAATGGCAAATGGTTACTGCAAAATTCGGAGCATGAATTGCAAATATTTGCATTCAAATATGAACTTTGAGGTCGCAACAGCAGCTTTTGTTGTTTTAGTATGCGGACAATTACTTCAAAACAAAAAGAAACGAAAAAGAAGGTGGTGGATGTTTTCACTAAACCGAAACAGAGATAGGTAAATTGGCGAAACATTTCTATGCATTAGCTTTTTAAATGAAATATTGCTGGTGCAGGCATAGGCTTAACTTGCCAAAATTTGCCCTACACCCCATAGATGCATGATGACTATTATTATTGTCTAATAGAACATATTCATGAATTATTTTTGGTGGTCTTATTTGGAAATTGACATATTTTTGAAAAAAAATAATGCTGAAATTGATAAAAGCACTACATATTTTGTTTTTGTTAATTAAGATTTTTTAAACCTTGTATAATGTATAATAAGTTATTGTACGTATATGTACAAATTTACTTGAATTGCAATTCCAAAGTACCAACACTTTGAGTATGGTTCCAAGCAAGTACTAAATTGACCAATACGGCAACATGGCATCCTACCAAACATAAACTTTAACTACAGTAGTTAAAAGTCTATGATACTACCAAAGCAATGGAGAAGGGGGAACTGTACCGTGGGGGAACAAAGTTCAACAAACACACCTCAGCAATAAAGATTGTAATTGTTGATGTTACTTGCAAATTCCTCCTCCACACTGGTGAACTTCATAGGTTCTGAAACCTGTCTTCTAAAGGAGAAGGACCATGGACAGGGGATTGCATTTCCATGAACCCATCAACCTCAACTAATGGAGAAGGGCTTAAAAAAGTTTAGAAGTACCAAGCAAAGTTTAGAAACCTAGTGGAAATAACTTTGGTATGATCATTTGATATGTGAAAAAAAATTTTTCGGGTATTGTCGTGTTCCTTATGCTTATTTTAGATATTTAGCCTTTGATTGTTTTTCTTAACTTTAGTTTTTGAGTATTAAATTTCCCTTTTACCTGCCATTGTTATAAGTACAGTAGGACTAAGTTTTATGGGGTAAAATTAAGTTTAAATTAAAATCTACATTTGACCCTAATCAGATTTTTTTATTCTTTAGATGGGGAAAAAAAGCAAATGAAGTTTTAAGTACAAAGGTGAAACATCTGCGGATAGCCAGGCCACTGAAAGTGAATTGTCATTGGAAACTGGAAGTACTTTTGAATCTACTGATTCCACTCTTAGTGTTGTTACTTCTATATACTATACACCAATAGACACTAATATTTTACATGAAATTAGGCAGGCAGAATCTAACTTTTGAAATGGTTGATTCGCTAAAAAGTGAGGCCATATTAAATACATAGGTAATTGTAGTGTTTACAGTAGTGGATTTTTTCGTACAAGACCAGGTTGCTGAAAATAACTACATACCTATGCATTGTGAGTTCAATTAGAACTACGTATTCATGCTTTGAGAGTTCGACTGAAACTATGTGTACAAGTTGCAAATAATCTATTTCTGATGATTATATATATATATATATATATATATATATATATATATATATATATATATATATATATATATATATATATATATATAATATATATATATATATATATATATATTATTTTTCTTTCTTTGTACAATTATGGATTATATAAATGACTAATTACAATCTATAAATGATGAAATTGTCCTTTTTTTTTTTATCAATTTTCATTTAAAAAGAAATTTAGTAATATGGCTATGTAGGTGGAGTTTCGTATTGCCATATCTTGGAACACAGGCTCTTATATCATGCTACAAACGTTCTGTGAGTTGCGTGTTTGTTCCAGTGTCTGAGTGATTAACTGTTAGGTGTTGAAAGCCTTTGTTTTGGAGGAATTGTAAGTTCCAATAATTACTAATAATTATTGTACCCGGTAGAATATATATATATATATATATATATTATATATATATATATATATATATATATATATATATATATATATATATATATATATATTATATATATATATATATGGCTTTAGGTATAGAATGTTTCTGAGTTTCGATATTTTTTATATCGATATTTTTTGTCGATATTTTGAAATTTCGATTTTAATCAGTATCTCATTGCAATGTTTTTGTATAGATTAGGCCTGTATTTTACGGCAACTTCGGTAGTTCAGGTTATGATAAATCTAACTAGGTATGCTATTAAACTAAATAATGATAATTATAAAAATAATTAGAATAATATTTGAATAGGCATATCGATGTTTTGATATATCGATATTTTCAAAATATCGAAATTCAGAAACATTCTATACCTTTACCTATATATATATATATATATATATATATATATATATATATATATATATATATATATATATATATATATATATATATATATATATATATATATATATATATATATATATATATAATATACTAGTAGTAGTATTAGAGAGAGAGAGAGAGAAGCAATACATAAAAAATTACATGCAAAATTTAACAAGTAGTAGTTAGGTCTATTTGCTGATTGTTAGGCATAGTTTTACCTTTTAAGTCCAGGTTAGGTTAAGTTGAACATTTATAAGATCTAACAAACTAGTTCGACTTAACCTAACCTGGACTTAAAGGGTAAAACTACTCCTAACAGCCAAATATACCTAACCTACCCAAATAATACTTTACTAACTACACTAACCAACTAAAATCTATAAATAAATAAAAAAATTATATATATATATATATATATATATATATATATATATATATATATATATATATATATATATATATATATATATATATATATATATATATATATATATATATTAATTTTAATTATTTTTATTTGTATTTTAAAACTTTTTGTAATGCTAATGATCCAGCAACCTTATTGTAATTGAAATTCATAGTCTTTGTTGTTAGTTTCAAATTCTTATGTATAGTTCCAGCTGAACTCACAAAGCATAGATATATTGTTAGTTTCAGCAACCTAGTCTTGTACAAAAAAATCCACTACTGTGAATGCTACAATTACCAATACATAATTTTTCATTATTAGAATTGATGGTAATTGTAGCATTCACAGTAGTAGATTTTTTCTTACAAGACCAGGTTACTGAAACTAACAATATATCTATGCATTGTGAGTTAGGCTGGAACTAGGTAATTACGCATTGCGAGTTTGACTGGAACTACATACAGGAACATTACAAGTTTGCAACATGAGCCTAGGTATGGAAATTGCATAAAAAATTTTTTTTAATGCCAATGATCTCACAACCTTGTCATAATAGAAAATTGTGGGTTATGTTAGTTTCAAATCCCTGTATGTAGTTTTAGTTGAACTCTCAACATGTAGGTATATTTTTAGTTTGAGCAACCTTGTCTCGTATGAAAAAATCCACTACTGTGAACATTACAATTTCCGAATTGATAGACTTAATGTACCTTACAAAATGATTTTGTAAGATTTTATTTTTACTTGTGCCTTTGACCAATTCTAGAGTTAATCCTGGAATAGATTGTGTTAATTCTTTTCAATCCTCTACCAATAGTTTGCTATCACAACTTAGAGAAATTCCTCCATACACTAGATTTATGTCTCCAGAAGATGCTTCTCAATCTTTGGCTAAGGTGAACCTAATTGTATTCAAAAAATGCTTTGGATCTGATTGGGGGCCCAATTAAATTTGAAAAATATTGTAGAAGTGATAGTTTTCTAATAGAAACTTTTTCTTTTGAATAGACTAAAAAATATATGGGTAGTACTTCAATTTTTAATGGTACATTTCAGGTCAAAATTGTCAATAGCCCAAAATTTGAATAATGTTCAAGGGGTAATTTATGCCAAAGAATTGAAAGATGTTTCAGATTATGTATACTATGATTATGTATTATGTATACATATGTATGTATACTGGATTATGTATACTCAGAATATTTAAATGTTAAGAGAATTTATAAAGGCAAAGAAATATTGAAAACTGGTTTACTTAAATTAATATTTTGGTAAAGGTGGAGATTGTTTCTGAGTTTCGATTGTTAAAAAATATCGAAAATCGAAAATATCGGAGAAGCCTATCGTAAAGAAGAGAGTTGTCAGAGGTACGAGGTACTATTACTAGACATAGACACAATTATTATTACTTACTTTTCTAGCAGAACCTAATTCGACTTATCATAACCTGAACTACCGAAATTGCCGTAAAAAGAGGCCTAACCTACACAAGAATTTGCCGTAAAAGAGACCTAACGTACACAAGAACGTTTGCACGACATAGTAGCCTACGGCTAAGTATAGGTATGGAAATATCGATTAATCGGAAATATCTACATAAAAAAATATCGATATAAAAAATATCGAAACTCAGAAACAATCTCCACCTAAGCCAATATTTTTAGGTAATACATGACCAGATAGTCTTTAAGATGTTTTAAGTGCCAGAGGTTTGGTCATGGAAGTAGAAATTGTACTGGTTCTCAGAAGTATGAAATCTGTTCAGGTGGTCATGAGTCGCAATCTTGTACTAATTTGGAAAATCCTAAATGTGAAATTGTGATTATAATCGTCTTTCATTCTCAAAAGATTGTCAACATTATAAAAGATTAAAGTTGATAACAAAACAATTTCTTATAATGCTCGCAATATTTATTGTTTAAAAAATCTTTTACCTAGTAGTGATAGTAAGCATTTGCCTATACATAGGACATACAGTATGCTTCTACAGTTATTAACAAGACCTCTACACTAGTTCATGTTCCTCCTAAAAATATTGACAATATTGACACTGCTACAAATATGAAAACTTCGCTAACTTTACCACAAGTAAAAGATTTTTTTAGAAAATTTGATAAAATTGTTACCCAGAGACGTTCTCTCAATGAATTATGTGATACTGTTTGATGTATTTACAAAATTGCAATTATGTAGAACAATGCCTCCCAAAGAAGAAAACTTACAATAATATCATAGTACTCCTCCTCTTGATTCTATGCATGATCTAGAAAGTCTTAATCCTAAGTATGGACTGACTAGGGCCCTGGTCCTGGCTAATAATCAGGGAAAACAGGGGTTAATTGTAAATTATACTTATTAATTTTGGACAATCATACAAAATATAAGAAAATTAAGATTTGAATTCCATTATTCCTTCTTTACATATAAATTAGGTTGGGCAAAATGAATGCAACATAAAAGAAGAAACGAACAATTCATTCCCTTAAATCACTATTCTTTATCAGAATTTTCTTGAACATTTACATCATAAGTTTTAGAATTTGAGGGAGTGAAATTTTCAGGAACAGAGACAGAGACATTGAATATGTTACTGCTAGAAGATTGTATTTTATAAACAATAGCATTTTTACATTCTTTAGCAATAGTTTGATTCTTTCTTATTGAATGATTGAAAACTGGGCCATCATCTTTTTCCTCGTCTGATGAAATTTCTCTTACTGCTTCAGCTTCCTGTTCTTTATGAAGTTTGAGTAGCTTCTGTGTGGTCAGATCCGTTCTATGTTCCTCAACCAATTCTTCAACATCTGCGTTGTCAATCCAATCCCATGGATACACCCAAAGCAACAATTTCTTCAACAACAGGTTGTTTTTGAAAACCATGAAAGTCTCTGATACACACTGGCCATACCTTTTTCCATGCAGAATTCATTGTTCGGGTGGTTACTTCATTCCATGCTTTATCAATTACCCTTAAACAGTGCAGGATATTAAGGTATTTTTCCAAAAATCATGCAATGTAAGCTTGGTCTCTGACGTGACCTCAAAACATCTTCAAAATAGTGCTTTTGTATACAGTTTCGTAAAGTTAGAAATTACTTGTTGATCCATGGGTTGAATCAGTGGAGTTGTATTTGGGGGTAGATATTTAACGCAAATATAATTGTAATCACAAGTTAAAATGTCTTCTAAGCCAGGGGGATGAGCAGGAGCATTGTCCAAAATTAATAAAACTTTCACAAGTAAATTAATACTTTCTAGGTAAGCTTTAGTACTTTGGGCAAAGACTTCATGAATCCACTCTAAAAAAAATTGCCTAGTCACCCAAACCTTACTATTTGATCGCCACATGACATTCAATTTACTTTTAATGATATTATTTTGCTTAAAGACTCTCGGATTTTCAGAATTGTAAATGAGCAATGGCTTAATTTTGCAATCGCTACTAGCATTGCCACAGAGCATAAGGGTTAACCTGTCTTTCATAGGCTTATGGCCCGGCAATGAACTTTCCTCTTTTGTAATGCAGGTGTGTCTTGGCATCTTCTTCCAAAACAACCCTGTTTTGTCTGATTTTTAGCTAGGACAGTTTTTGACAGGCCATTGTTGCTTATAACTGTCTCCATTTTTTTATGTTCTTATAAAAGGAGAAGTAGATCACAATGGGAAGAAAAGAAAGCAAGGACCCCTCCGACCACACTCGGGCGCCCGAGTGTGGTCGGAGGGGTCCTTTGGGATGGAGTCATGCCGGTTGTTCATGAGAAGTTCCAACATGATTCCTTTTTGTACCATCAGTGGTGTAGTGGTTAGTGCAGTGTCTTACCATCTTAGAGGTCAGGGTTTGAATCCTCATTAGCAGTATATAATTTGTAGATTTTATCCCACGGTTTATGTGGTATTTATATATACTTATTGAGCTGTGGTTTCTGAGGTTAGAACTGACCCGCTAACCCTTCACCCGAGTGTGGTAAGAGGGGTCCTTTGGGATGGAGTCATGGCGGTTGCTCATGAGAAGTTCCAACGTTATTCCTTTTTGTACCATCAGTGGTGTACTGGTTAGCGCAATGTCTTACTTACCATCTTAGAGGTCAGGGTTTGAATTCTCATTAGCAGTCTATAATTTGTAG
The DNA here is from genome assembly GCA_009176605.1 of Armadillidium nasatum. Classification (NCBI taxonomy): domain Eukaryota; kingdom Metazoa; phylum Arthropoda; class Malacostraca; order Isopoda; family Armadillidiidae; genus Armadillidium; species Armadillidium nasatum. Next base: position 178,249 of record SEYY01019682.1, read on the forward strand.
ATTTTATCCCATGGTTTATGTGGTATATATATATATATATATATATATATATATATATATATATATATATATATATATATATATATATATATATATATATATATATATATATATATATATATATATATATATATATATATATATATATATATATATATATATATATATATATGCTACAGTGTTCTGATTATTTTTTCCTTTTCATTTATTTATTTTTTTTTTTTTTTTAAAAGAACATAGGAATGTCTGTGGAAGTTACAGTTGTTATTAATGATATTTTAAGCTTTATTTCTTGTAAATTAAAGCAATTTTCAAAATTAGAATTTTTGAAATGTTTGAAAACATTTTATTCTGAAGATGAAATTGATGAAGCATTGAGAATTTTTTTAAAAGCATTGCCAAAATTTGAGAAGGACATTTGCAATGATCTTGTGACTACTAAAAAGGATTCATTAATAGTTTTGTATGAATGTTTCAAGAACACAGATGCCAAAAGTTTACCAACATTTGTTTGTAGAGATTTGAATAACCTTCCCAAAACTGATTTCTCAAGCACTAACACGCTTGGTGACAACGATCTCATTCATAAAAGTATCCTTGTTGAACACAATCAAATTAAATCTCAGATATCGGATGCTCTGTCAGCAGTTCAGGAACTCAGAGATCAAATTACGCATTGGGCTCAAAATAGAAAAATTGTGAGGAGAAAAAAAAGAAGGAAAAAATTGGAATTTTTACAAAAATTTGAGGGGGAAAGCTATGAAAAAAAAAATTTATTTGAGGTAAGTTATTATTATTATTATTATTATTATTATTATTATTATTATTTCATCAGGAGAATTATTATTAAAATTCAGACATTAATTATTTCTTACCCCTATTATTATTATTATTATTATTATTATTATTATTATTATTATTATTATTATTATTGTCTGGTTTCTGAAATTTAAAAATTACATATCAATTTCATATTGGAAAGAAAGATTTGAATTTCTGCTGGATCCTGTCTCTTGTCTCTATCCAGGGAACGAATAGGTAGATAATGCAACATTTAAGGTGTCAAAATCTCGGAAATCCCGCAGGTTATCTCTCAAAGAAGTTAAACAGGACCTACTCTCCTCCATTAACCATTACGCTTCCCTAAATAGTTTTATTTTATTTTATTTTCTGTTCCACCTAAGTCGTCGTTTGCAGTTGACCCTTTGCTCATTTGAGGGTTGGTCATACGAATTTAACCAAAGCTTACAATTTGTTGAAGGAGATTCAATCCGTCTTCTACTTTTTACAACCCACTCATATTCTGTGTCAGTTGACCACATCTTGGTGGGATGATAAACCTTATTTTTGAATCCACGTTTTCAGATCCAATGTACTCTTTGTGTTCTTACAGTACTTAAATTTGCTATGTAAGTAGTCTGTCTCTTCTGTTTTATCAAGGTGTAGCCGCAGAGCTTTCCGCAATTACTGTAATTTCTATACTGTGGTTTTTATAGTTCAGTATCTTTCTTCTCTAAAGTAGAGAGCAATACACTTTTTCAACCTACAACGGTTTTGTTTACAGTGCATTTTCTACATTTGATCTAATTTAATCACCTGCCAGTGACATTGTGTGATATTTCTTCATCGTTTATATCAACCACAATAAGCAGTCGTCTGTTATACGGTACCCTCCGTCGCAAATCCTTGCTATCAAAGCTACCGCGGATCGTTGCATAGCAGTGACATCCTCAGCCTTACTGAACTTTTTCTTTTGCTGGCACCAGCCAATTTGGCAACCCCACTAGCTAGGGTTCTTGCTCTTCTTGCCCTTCTTGTTATGTTTATTATTGTTGTTCCTACTGTGTAGAACCAAGTCATCTTTATTTTTGTAATAAAAGAATACCCACAAGCTTTCTTGTACTCATTCTCCAAACAACCTCAAACAAGTGGCCCTCATTTGGAAACCACAAAGGAATCCTCTCTGGCATTGAATTCAAACCCAGTAATGCCACTTCACAATGTAAAGTGATATATTTTGTATATACACTCAAAAATAATAATAAAAAAAATAAAAAGAAATATTGTTTTGGTTTTGGTAATTCTCACTACCTGAGAATTTTTTTTTTAGTATTATATTTGACACTGAATGTTAGACATATTCCTTAGGTATCAATAGCAGTTAAAAAAAAAGTGTCCATACATTGATTCTTTATCTGCAACATGACGTTTGCTCACCATTGTCATCCTATATGTGCCCCAATGTCAGGTGATCGAGAGATTTTATCTCACATATTCCACCACTATAGAGATACTTTGCTAGCACAAAAAATATTGTGTAAAGATTGAAAACTACAAGTATGCTCATTTGGGTGTTTCCTACATACTGTTGAACTCCCTGCCAATATTTTTCCTGCTGTATTTAATAAAACCTGTGTCTGCTCACACCAGAGAAATTTGTGTTAAGCTTGATCTTTGATGGGTTTTCTTTCATCTAATTATTTATCCTTCCTTGAAAAGGACCCTGCGAGTACCTCATATATATAAAAAAAAATTTATAATGGTAATCTGTAAAGGAAAAAAAAAAAAAAAAAAAAAAAACATGGTATTAAATCTACTGTCATCATTTTTTGTTTCAACATTTGATATTGACCAAGAGAATGAATTTTGGGTCAGTATATATATATATATATATATATATATATATATATATATATATATATATATATATATATATATATATATATATATATATATATATATATATATATATATATATATATATATATCTGGACACGTCGGCCACCATTGACCAGGATAGTTCTTCCCCAACTCCGGTGGAATTTGGTAGGCCTCTGGCCTTTGCCCACCGGAGGATATATATATATATATATATATATATATATATATATATATATATATATATATATATATATATATATATATATATATATATATATATATATATATATATATATATATATATATATATAGGGACCGACCGGGGCTGGAATTTGGCCGGGGCCGGGGTCACCCAAATTTGGCCGGGGCCGGGGTTATGGCCGGGGTTTCCTAAAATTTGTAAAGAGGTCAAAAGCACTGAAATTTTAGGTTAAGAAAATTAGATATAAGGTTTATTTAATTGTAAGGAAGGAGTAGAATAGGCAACATTCACTTAAATTAATGATTATATGCATTTTCTCTAAAAAAAAATTAGAAAATTACAGTTTTGTATATTTAAAGTTTAAAAAAAGTACAAAAATTAAAAAAAAAAAAATTTCTAATTCATAATAGTGATTTAACAGGTTTACCTAGGTAAGACCCAAAGGTAAAGTTTGAAAAAATGTAAGATATAAAATTATCAATTTAACCTGTATTTATACATATCATTGTTATTTTATTGATATGTATCAAACTTGTATCATTTAGCTGCATTATTTAAAAATTATTATTTTGTTTATACTTTCAGTCAATATGGCTAAAAGATCAGCTTCTGCAGTATTTGAATACTTTACAATGTTTCAGGATAGGCTCGAAATAGCTAAATGTAACATCTGCAGTCAGAAAATTAGAAGAGAACCTCCGGGTGCTACAAGTAAAAAAATTTCAACCAAATCTTTTTGGAGTATCTAAAATCAAAACACAAAGATGAACATTCACTAGCAGAAAAGGAACGGTCAAAAGAAACAGAAAAGAAAAAAAATCTTAATTTTCTTATATTTTGTTTGAAATTTTTTTTTATTATTTGACTGATTGAGCTGAAATTTTCAAAGTATGTGAATTTTTTCACGAAGTTCTGAGTTGATTTCGAGCATTTTTTTGAGTCTATAACGGTTTGAAACTTATTTGGACCCAAAGTTGAAAAAAATGAATAACTGGGTCAAACCACTGGTCCACATGAGCTGAAAATTTAACTGAATACCTTTGCCCCAATTTCTTGCATTGGTGGGAATAGATTTTTGATATCACGTCTAGAAAAAAGTTATAAGCACTTGAAAAAAAAATTTGCAAAAATCGTACCCTTCTGGAGGAAAAAATTATTTAAAAAAAAAAACGCTACCTACTATTTTTTTTTTTTTATTTGTGAATATTGTTTAGAAGAGGAACAGGGCAACAATTTTTATTTAGTGCATTTTTAAATGCCCTTTGTTTGAAGCGAGATATAGCCTCTCAAACTTTGGGAATTTTTGAAATTTGGCCAAAAATGGACCTTTTTGAAGGCTATATCTCAAAACCAACGAATCTCATCGAATAAAGTACATAGAGGAATTTGTAGCCCCACCCCTCCTCTATACACACCAAAAATAGGAAATGTTATAGTTGTATTTTTTTTAAAAAAGATTTTGTCTGAAAAGGTGGATTTTTTTAGTTTAAAAATTTTTTTTTTCTATAGTTGGTCAGTTTTTGGCTTATAACATTTTTTCTATAACTCTGGGAACAAAAGTCTATTAGAGGCTTTTGTAGCCCATATAATTTTGAATAAATAGTCCAACTTTTCAGCTCATTCTAAAAAGTGGTTTGGCACCGCCATTCTATTGAAAAAGGGTAAAATTTCCAAAAAAAAAAAAAAAAAAACTTTTAACCGTAATAGACTCGGAAAAACGCTAGAAATGGACTTTTCTTACCGGTAAAAAATCTATATACACTGAAAGTTTCAGCAGAATCGGCTGAAAATTTAAAAAAAAAATTTTTTTTTTTTGTATAATTTGCCATTTTAACCCCGGCCGGCAACCCCGGTTTTCCCTGATTTTTAGCCGGGGCCGGGGTTTGGGGCCGGGGCCCGTTCGGTTATATATATATATATATATATATATATATATATATATATATATATATATATATATATATATATATATATATATATATATATATATATATATATATATATATTATATATATATATTTCTGAGAGCGATAGTGACTATTATCAAATCAACATAAACAAGTTGGAACAATTTTGAATATAGTTTATTTGCCAAATTTTTGATACTTTGTAATATAGAGCGATTCTTCCCCCCCTCCCCCCACGTCCCTTCCCCATTCAGATATTTGACGTAGATGTATTTAAAATAATTTTTTACTTAAAGGAAGAAACTGATGATCAGGACCCTCTCCAGCTGCCAAATGAAAATATTGATGATTCTTCTGATGATGAGGATGGTGATGATGAAGATCAAACTCTTAGAAAAGATGTTAGAAGTCATAATATTAAAACAAAACGGGTTTGCCTTTTTTTTTTTTTTTTAATCAAATTTTTTTTATATATATATTATTTTTATATATATATGATATTTATATATATATATATATATATATATATATATATATATATATATATATATATATATATATATATATATATATATATATATATATATATATATATATATAGAATGTTTCTGAAATGCATGATGACATGTTCAAGTCTTGTAGTGATTTACAGAAGGATGATTTTATCATGCCAAAAGTCATTCACATTAATAGTGAGTCTGAATTTCCTGACTTGAATTCCACAAATGTTATTTCAGCTGAAAAGAATTTAGCAAAGGTATTTTTTGTATTTAATTAAGTAACCATTAATAAATTGCTTGATATTAGTATTTAATTGTTATTGTGTTTATTTATTAATACAGAGAGTAGAATGGTAGTAGTTTTTGTTTACTTATTAAGTTTTGTATTAAATTTGTGTAATTTAATTTAATTTTTTTGATTGAACAGATCGAGATTGTTTTTTGAGCTTAAAGAATCATACTTTTAATAGAATGACGATTTATTCAAGGAATCATATATTGGAGGTGATTGTAATAGATATTTAAAAAGTATTACTCAATTTTTTTGTAACTTTAAAGATAATTTTTCTGAATGTATTTAAATTGTGTTTTGTGTATGTTCTAGAAAATATCGCTTTATCTCTATCGTAAGATAATTTTTCTTTTAATATTTTTGTAATCTCAAGGAAGTTTAAATGAATAAGAAAGACATCATTTTAATCAAGGTTAATTAATTAAAAAAACAAAACAGTTTTTTTGGGTGGAGCTGAAACAGAAAAAAAAAATTTTTATATTAAGCAACTTGATGCACTTGAATCTGAATAATGAAACTAGAGCTAAGAACCCTAATAGTGGTGGAGTTGAAACCTGTTATTTTAAAATAATTAAGCCAAAGTTGAAGCTGCAAAAAAAAAAAAAGCTCCAAAAACTAATTATTTAAAACAAAAAACAAATAATAAATCTGACTTAATTAATAATTAACCTATAAAAATTACTTATTTAAGTAATAATAATTAACCTATAAAACTCAAATGACTAATATAGAAGTCAAAATTAATAATTAACCTGTAAAACTTAAATGACTAATATTTTTTTTAAATTTTTTTTTTTAATTGTAAAAAATTTTTTATGTCCGTAATATTAACATTATTAGTACCTACTTAATGATTATTTTTATTTATAACTATATAAATATATTTAAAGTTATCATTACTATTGTTAATGTTTTCAATATTGTTTGCATTATGTAAGGTAAAAAAAAATATGCGTTCAAAACTTCAAAGTAGCACTTATCACCATGAAGCAAATCATTTCTTTCCATCGTGTTTCATTGTTTGGTACTTTTTTTTTTCTTTCTCTCTCTCTTATATGAAGAATTTTTACAGTTCATCTCATTTGTGAGATTAAGGAAAGTTTTCCCGTAATTCTTGATCAAAGCTGCATTGAGGGATAAGTTTATTTATTTATTTATTTTTTTTATTTATTTATTTTTTTTTTTATTTATTTTTTTTTTTGCTGTTTTAATATTTAAAAAGTTGTGGGAAAATTCGAGGACCCAGCTGTTGCTCTCCAGAAAGGGCTACAGGTCTTTTACTACGATTCCAAAATTCAATTTTAAAGGTAGACGTACCTCAAAATACACTTGAAAATTTGAAAGTGTGGAAATTAGGAAGAAGTTGGGAAATTGAGGAAGGAAAAGTTTTGTAGACGATACCTATAGGGTGCTTTAAAGGAAAAGCATTTTGGGCAAGATTGATTAGAAAGAGTCCTTTTAGCTCTCTTCAAAGACTTGTTGAAAGAAATCAGATGACATATTGTAGAGAGAGAATCATGTAATTATTTGAAAAATTGAGTGAATAAATGCAAAAAATGTGAAACGTTACTCCATACAAGCTATTCATTACAGAATAAACAAGTAATTGTAAAAAATATATCTAGAAGGGAGAACTCGGGAGAGAAATATAGTATGAAGGAGGTTTGAGAATTGACATGACATCAGAGATATTGTTGTCTAGAAGATTGTTTTAATTAGGATGAAGAAAATCTTAGATTTCTTTCCATGTTTTCACTTTTCTATTTAGAGATACGAAAAATATGAGTGGTCAGTGCCATCTCCTGACATTATTATTATTAATGGAGAGCCTGAAATTGGTAGACCTTGTTCTCTTTTAAATTATCTCTGTTCTACTCTCTTTTTTTTTTTCCTCTTTATTTCGTTATATTCCTTGCATTCTACCTCGCAAAAGTTTTTCACAATGTCGGATTTCATTATTTATTTCTAAACAGAGAGAAGACTTGTTTACTAAATCTTGTCATGCCGAAGCTTGAAGGGATTGGTATCCTTTTAAAGAATTTAATTGAAAATAAAGGGAAAGGAGTCTGAAAATAGATTAATTCCTGATAACAAAGGATACAGCTAGATTTCATTATTTTGATTTAGTTTCACGCTTTTTTTTTGGGGGGGGGAGGGGGGGAAGGAAAGCACCAACTCTGGCTTGGTTTTATTTGAAACGAAAAATAGTAGCACAGGTGCATTTATTATAAATGAATAGATCTAGTTTTTGTTTCTCGGTTAGAAATTCATAATGTAATTAAATTAAATTATGATAGAGACTAAAGTGAATTTTATTTCATTTTGCCTCAATTACATATACGAGGACTGATTGCAGCTTGAATTTATAATTTTTTATTTTTTTTTCAGGTAGAAATAAATAATTCTGAAGAGTTAAAAGAATACTACACAGATCCTTTTTCTTTTATTGATGTAGAGCAGGTTTTTGATGAAAATGTTGGCCATTTTTCAATCTACAAGTGTTGTTTATGTAATTTCAGTACGAATGATCACTCTGCTGTTGGGCAACATAATTGCCCTCAAGTAAGTAATCTGATTTTTTTCCAAGAACTTCAGAAAAGTAGATTGTTTTATAAGGTCCTTATACTGTAAAACGATTATTTATTTAGTAGAGGTTAATAATTTTCAAAATAGTTTAATTGTTTAATGTTTTTTCAGGAATATTAATATTTTTATTTTATAATTGTAGTTATTTCTAACTCGTCATACTTTAATGTAATGGATTTGGTAAGACCAAATCAAATGATCCTTTTTTTTAACACTAAATTTTTACCCTAATTATAATTAGATACTCAGCAGTTATCTCTTGTGTCTCACGTAACACTTGGTGTTATCCAGAAATTTTAGATTAGGTATATCAAAGATCTTATAATGATTAATTTTAAATATATATTAAAAAGTTTCATCATATTACATCCTTATGTTTTGTTTTGATTTCGGATTCTTGAAGTAGACCAAATTCTTTTTATCACTTCTCAAAACTATTTGGATTAGACACCAGTTCTAGCTCATAAGTTTGCTCAACTTCTCGTTTCCATTCCCTTACTCGCAACCGAGATACTGATTTTAGGGGAGAACTTTTCTAATTAAATTTCTGTATTAATTGAGAATGTTCATATTTATTTTTCCTTAAAACAAGAATGTTTATAAAATTAGAAATTCTACTTTAATAATTTTAAAGATATGTAATTTTTTTTTAGCTTCCTAACTTTCTATCTACCTTTTCAGATATACGAAGAAAACCCAAGAAATCATACAGAAGAAAGGAATTCAAAGTCGTTTCATTTTTATTGTTTAAATTGCCGGTTTAAATGTAATAGTAAATTGCTCTACAATCGACACTTGCAAATTCATCCACAATTATTTCCTTGTCCGTTTTGTAAAGAGGAGCGATTAGATACCGAGAATTGGAAACTCCACGTAAAAGAGTGTGTTAAAAAAACTGTTGGAAAGGGTTCTAATCATATATGTAAATTTTGTGGTATAATATATGCTAATTCTGGAGCTTTATTAGTACATAAAGGTTTTCATGATACTGCTAAACCTTTCGAATGTTTGAAGTGTCATTATAGATTTTACACCGAAGAAACTTTAAACCGACATTTTAAAGCACATCTTCTAAATGCTTTTAAGTGTCCATTTTGTCTTTTTACTAACAAAAATAAAACGACTCTACTTACACATATTCGTTGTCACACTGGTGAGATGCCATTTTCTTGTGATTTCTGTGATTACAGGAGTTCCAGTCAGAGTGCTTTGTCCTTCCCACCAATTATGCCACACGGACAAAAGAACTGTTAAATGCGAAGAATGCAATGCATTTTTTAAAAGTATTCATAAACTAAACGCTCACAAAATTACTCACTCAAAAAATAAAATACACAAGTGCCCTGTTTGTCACAAAGGGTTTAAAACTGGCTGGCTGATGACCATTCACCATCAGCGTATTCATTTAAATGTGAGGCCATACGCTTGTAAACATTGTAATTATAAAGCGAGGAACCTATCCGCTCTGAAAAGTCATTTTAACACTCATTCCAATGAAAAACATTTTAGGTGTTCTCTCTGTGATTTTCGAGCTAATCACAAAGGACACTTGAAACGTCATATGGTTATGTGGCATCCAGAGAGTTTGAAAAATGAATTTGGAGAAACGGATGAAGATTGTGTCTGACGGATGAAGATTGTGTCTGAAGTTAAACATATGATGGTTAGTTTTTATTAATTTTTATGATTAATATAATAACTTTTCGAAGTCCTAAATATTATTTATTTTTTCAAACTTAAGAGTTTTTTAGTTTTAAATTTTAATTTTTATATTTTTTACTTACTTTTAAGTAAATAATTTAATTTTATTATGTATTTTAAATTATCATATATTTCTAAATATATCGAATATTTGTTTAATAAGATCTTTTCTTCACCCAGTAAATATTAACGTAAGATTACTTTTAAGTAAATTAAGCCAAAATTCGGAAACATAAGAATTCTTAAACTAAAGTGAAAATTTTTAATAATATCCATAAAGCTTTTTTAATCAGTAGTTCTTTTAACTTTAATAATAAAAATTATCCTAATAACAGTTGTTAGATTAGGTTTAAATGAGTTACGCAGTTATTCTTGGTCTTAAACTATATACTTTAGGGGTTTTCTTTAACCATTTCAAATTCCTAATCAATTTTATATGGTACGTATAAATAAAATAAAAAAAAAAAATTTTGCAAGTTTATTCATATGTTTTTATTTTATTTATGTTGAATTAATTATTGTTAATTTTTTTTCGTTACTATCTGCAAAAGTTTATGAAAGAATCAAACAGGCAAATGATCTTTTTAAAAGCTCCTTTGCAAAACGCCCTCTGTATAAGGGAGAGGAGGTTCATATACCCAGTATGGGTATCTGCGAAGAAGAGTGTTAATTTCTTTTTAAGTTCAATATTTCCACGAGTTATGATTTCATAATCTCCTCTCGCTATCTCATTTAACAAGTTATAAACCCCCATCTCACTCCAACAAACTCCTGTTTGTAACCTCATTCTTCAGAAGAGATTATCCCCATCTCCCTTTACTAGGCTTCTCAGGCCTTAACGTTCCTCTACCTGCGCAAATCTTAATCCATCATACACTTTTTCCTATGAAATGGAGTACAGGTGAAAAACTTATCCATGTCTCCTTTATCCTGATTGCGAATTACCACCAAGAAGATTGTCTCACACTTAGAATATAATAATCTCTGCTCCGCTTCAATTCCGTGTGGTGCATGAGGTGGGAACCAGTGTAGGTCTCCAGGGTGCTCATCTTAGGCCACATTCGCTGCCTTCTTACGTGATTGGGTTGCAGTAAGTCTCTATAGGCTCTGAACATTGGACTCATTGTTTGGAAACGGGACACCCTTTCCCAGTGGATTATTCACCCAACCTGTCTGTTATTTTATGTATCACATTGCTCTTTTATTGCGGAGAGTGTAGTACATTTCTATGGTTCTGTCTACTAATGATATTCCGTTCTTAAGGAAAGGCAACTACTATCATCAGTCAGTGATTCCTTTTTGGCCACACCCAGGCCAGAATTTTACATGGATGGAAGGCAACTTCCCTCCTCTTTGTCAAATAGTAAATGATCCTGCTCCCAACCCTGGAGAAGACCAAACTCTGCAGATAACCACAGACTTATTGCTTTAACTTGTTATACTTGCATACTTCTGGGAGAAAGCGTCTCGTCCCGACTCTTCTTTCCTCTTTCCAACTTTAAAAAAAAAAAAAAAAAAAAATGCTGGCATAATCCTATATCCAATTTGGCTTTCTGAGTCATCGTTTCTGTCTGGACCCACTCCATTTGGATCACGGCATTCGTGGGACTTTTTTTTTTTTTTTTTTTTTTTTTAATCGATAAGTCCTACCTTTATTTCTTACCTTTAATAAAGCATACGACTCCACTTGCGGAAGGAAAGTTCTTAAGAAACTATATTCACTGTGGCTCAAGGGCCAACTCTCCATCTATTTACAGACTGATGACCAACAAATCCTTTTCTTTCTCAATAAAGTTCCTCATGGACTTTGGGGTACAATAGGATAGCATATTATAGTGTATATAATATATATCTGCTATATATATATATATATATATATATATATATATATATATATATATATATATATATATATATATATATATATATATATATATACTATATATATATATATATATATATATATATATATATATATATTATATATATATATATATATATATATATATATATATATATATATATATATATATATATATATATATATATATATATATATATATATATATATATATATATATATATATATATATATATATATATATATATATATATATATATATATATATATATATATATATATATATATATATATATATATATATATATATATATATATATAACGTACCTACTTGGAATGCCACCTAAAATTGGCAGTGGATAAGATATGGAGAGGTGGTGTCGTTTCCTGCCCCACAGATGCGTAGGATATCATTTCCGATATTTAAATTCAACAGCCACCCTGCCCTTCTTAAAGCCGACTTCATAAATTTTGAAAATCGTTTTTACTGGTGGTTTCAAGACGAGGGACGGAGTGGGAGCATCAACCCCTTTTTCTGGACTGCATTTCTCTCTCTTCCACTATGATCTATATATACAGCAGAATGTAGCACTAATTGTAGCTATTTCCAAGATATTGACTAACAATGACGACTCTTATGGTCAGTCTAGGACCCATCCCCAGTGTTAAGCTCTTAGCCAGGTATCGCTGCTTTCCAGTGTACAGCGGCGGTTCGTGTACAACCACGCAAAAAAAAAAAATTAATAATAAATGAACGTCGTTTTGAAGTTGTGTAAAATCTATATATATTTATGTAATAATCATATTAGCTACTTAAATTAGGGGTTTCTCTAGTTTCATGATATTCGTTAAGGTTTTAATCCTACATCTACCTTTTAATACCGTTAATTTTTTTGTTCAAACAAACTTTCATAAATTCAAGTCATTAGTTTCTCCCATATATTTATCGTTCCTTAGTCCAAATTCTCGAATTTCCAGGTTTTTTTTTTTTCGACCCAAAGAAAAATACTCTGCTGAATTTCCTTTAGTATCTGAGAACTTTGAGATAAGAGTAGAATGAGTATTTCATATTATCTTCTATAGGAATGAGAATAATTATAAGATGTTTAATTAACATGAAAAAAAAAAATCTAGAGAAGGGGTTAAGAAAAATACCATTTTAATTTTTAAATAAAATTTTTATAAAATAAGCATAAACTTTCACAAATTAAATAACTTTTCCCTTTATGCCATATGTGAAATTTATCACAAATTTCCAGAAATATAAGCCTGCAATGACAGAAATGCTTTGACAACATTGCAAAAACGAATATTCTTAAAATGTCTTGATAAAGGCATGTTTCCATTTCTTTTTTCACTGGCAAAACACGAATTGCATTAAAAAATAAATAAATTTTTATAACTCTGTTGAAAACAAAACCCTTCACTATCTGCCTGATAAACTATTATTAAACTACTAAGATGAGATCATGAAAAGTACCACTTAATCATTGTTAAGTAAAATAATAATAATAATTTATTATTTTTATTATTAATATTTTAAGTATGAGATCAGGAACCACCACTGCACCCAAGAAAAGTGGCTATACTTCGTTTGTATACTAACTGCAGAGGATATTCCTAAACTAAATAAAAATAGTACTGCTGAAAGGTTCAAATTTAAAGAGGATGTTCAATTCTTGTACGAAAGCAGCAGCAGCAACAACAAACAAAAAAAAAAAAAGCAAAACTGTCATTTCCAAAGTAAAAAGATTCAGATTATAAATGAGCAAGGAAACTCCGGAGAGGAATAAGTATATCATGGAAAAACTTGCATATAAGGACTAAATATCCTAGCAATCCACAAATATATATCTATTGTAACAGATGGGAATCACAACCTGAGTGAACGACCAATAAACCGGATTGTGTTGGGTATGTTCTTAGAAGTGACTAGACCAAGGAATCGGGGATCTAACTTTGGAGGAATAAGAACATGAGCTGTTCTCTCCGAAGGTTCAAGCCAAGAGCACTACACCAGGATATACCTGTCGATAACTAATTGAAGCTGATGCAAGGTTGTCCACATAGCGAAAGCATAAGATTGAATTCGAGATGTTATTGATTACGAAAAGTAATACTCTCATTACAATGCTCGACGGTATACGCTCGTTCATGGGACATGTGTTGACAGAGTGGTGCTTCACAAGACTTACAATGAATGACTCGACATAAGAGATTGAAGAAAGAAGGAAAGTTGCTCCTCACCCACACCTAGGCCCTAATAATGAAGTTTTCGCAGAACCTCCCTCCAACGTCCTTCATGATATGTAGTAGTAAGCCTTTTCAAAATTAAAGAAAACGGCTAGGGTCAGTTAATGAGCACAAACAAAGGAGATGATCCTGGGTAGAACGATGGCAATCATCATCATCATCTTCCCCCAGGATGGACTTTCGTCCTGTCAGATGGCAATGTAAACCAAATTGATGGTTGGGAAATACTTGTGGTAGAAAAGGAAAACCATCATTCTCTCCATCAGCTTTCTTGTGTTGTTGGTTTCGTCTTTACACAGCTCTAGTGCTTACTGAAATTCTTCTCTTGAATAGTCCCTTATAACGAGGATCCTCTCCACATAGAACGAAAAGGTCTGGAATATCTAATCAAAAATGTTTAGCAAGAACCAAAGTCTGGGATCTTTGATCAAAACTGCTTAATATATCGGGACTAGTTACAGAGGGATTTGAAGTGAAAATCTACTTTATTAGCAACCATCCCCGGAGCAGAGATGGCATCAGAGGTTTGTATGGCAAATGTAAGGAGTATAGGTGACTTCTTATGGGGTTTTCAAGACATTTTACGTACAATCTTATTTAGCGAAGAAAACTGGAATTAGCAGTGGAATGCACGCCAGAGACTGAAATATTGATATTGCACTAAGGGGAAATAAATGGCCTGATGGAAGGATAACCAATCTACTCTGTTGTACCGCAAGCTAAAGTAAGGTAGTTGCTTTGGACTAAGGCTTAAAGATCATATAATGATAAGGTAGTGGTCACTTCCGCAGAGAAAAGGTTACCTTGAAATGGCCGAGATTGAGCACATCCGAGTTGTCGATACAAGAGAATTCTTGTAAAAGTCCTAGTATCCGATTGGGTGTGCTACAGTTTCCACACAATGGGAGGAGGCAGAGATTAAAATCACATAGGATAGTATGGTCGTCGGGAGACTCCTGAACAATGTTAGAAAGGTTTCTTTAATTATGTACAGCTGGGTGCTAGGTATAGTGAACACGGCGTAAGCAACGATTTAAAGTGAATTTATCCATTATTATGTCTTCTGAATTAATGACAAAGGCCAATCCCTGACGAGTCAGTGCAGTATTGATTCAACAAATATTGGGCATTCCAAAACAGTAGAGCAGTCCTACATTTTAAAAACCAACCCCTTAACTGGTCGGTGCGGTGCGGTAATAACAATACATCTTTTCGGTATGTAGCTTATAGATACATTTCCCTTTGTAAACTGCACTTAAAACTTCATTTTATAATTCTTTTATTAGTGAAGGTTTAAATTACAAAAAAAATAAATACAAATAAAAAAATAAATCGGTACTTCACTAGGAAATGACTTAAGTAATTAACTTCAACATGATAAGAAAATTATATATAAAATTGGAATTAATACACAATACTGTGTAAAGGAGTTCAGAGTGGTGCAGTATCGTTATAATAAATGTTACATTTCTGTCGTACCGCGAACGTTCCGACCGTGCAGAGAACAGCCTAAATACTTTTAAAAAATTTGTCATATAATTTTACAAACTAAGTTGCTTCACTATGTTTTCTTTCCAGCAGTTGTAGGAAATACAATAAAGATTATTTCATCTGATTTATCTAACTATGAAAAATAAAACGATCTCATAATTTCACAACTTATGGACAACATTTTCTAACTTTTTTTTTTTTTTTAAATCTCAAGATAACTAAAAACAATATTAAGTTTATTTCACAATAGCTGGAAAAGAAACCATAATTAATGAAGCAACTATTATTATTATTATTTTACTTCAAGTGGTACACAATAAAATGTAATCTTAACTAATAAATTTAGAACAAAATGTTCAAGGTTTAAAACGCATGAGTGCACATAATAGGAAAAAAATCATTAAATTAGATGAAGAGAGAGTGCCTATATTAAAATAGAATTTATTTTAATAAAAAATGGAATTATGTTCCTCACATATTAAACTCAATCCTGGGAGGAAGGGAGGGTGGGGAAAGTCACATTTTCGTGACAAATAAACATTTACCGTACATATTAAATCTTTATTCCAAAAAGAAAAAAATAACTTAAAAGATTTTTAAACATTTGCACGTATTAATCATTATGCAATAAGTATCACAGTAAAAATAGCTTTGGTTTATTTTGACCAATTTTAATATAGTTAACTAAAAGCAAGAGGAAGCATATTATACTTCAAAAAGCAGAGCTAGAAACAAAAGAGAGAGAACCAGACGAAACAAACAAATTGGCAAGAACCAAAACAGTCTAATAAAACTAGTTCATTACATATACAATATATATGCTTAAACCATTAAGCAACTGATGGTAACCTAATTCTATAAATATATAGGTCTACAACTAACCCGAGATCATCTTAAGAAGCAGATACGCTCTACTCCTACCATTTGGATTTACTTAAAGCTACAAAAAAGTTAAAATCTCACGAAATTCTGCTAGCAAAATAAATTATGCGCATGCCGTCATATTTACTCAACAATGGGACAGAAATTTTTATTTCGTTAGACGGATTTCTTAGCTAAACGCTCTACAATAGCAAAAATAGCGAAATAACCTTTACTTACTATGAAACAGGAACTTCTATGAGCATGCAAATAAAATCGTTATACAATGGCAAAGCATTAAAACCAAAGTTTTGAGTTGTTAAGTAAAACTGACCAAGACATAATAAAAGAATTCCTATATTATCATTTGTATTAAGTTGAGGCAAGTGTGTTTAAAGTAATACTGTTTTCCATCGAAGAAAATGTCAAAATAGTAAAGAAATCACCTTTTCATATATATATATATATATATATATATATATATATATATATATATATATATATATATATATATATATATATATATATATATATATATATATATATATATATATATATATATATATATATATATATATATATATATATATATATATATATATATACTATCAATGAATATTTATTTATTTTTTTTTAATCATAAGCATTGAGCCTTGAAGCAAAAATGAATAGCTTACCCATAAGGAGAATGATATTTTTATGCTTATTAATTATAAATGTATACATGATGTGGATCTCCAATGCTAAACATTTTCTTATCATTATGCTTAATGTTTGTTGTACCAAGATTTATATAAAAATACTAAACCTTTACAACATTGTATTCCAAAACAACAATTCAACGTAGGCCAATATTTTACATTTTTTAAAAGAAATTAATGAAGATTTTCAAATGAATATTATACATAATAAGCTTAAAATTTTCAAATATTCATATGTTCAGAGGATATATTTAGAAAGTGCACAAAGAGAAACGTCAAATCGCTGCAATAAGTTTTCACCATGAAAGTTCAAAAGAAAATAACAAAGCCAAAATAGCACTTTTTTAAATGTTAATCTTAAGGTGATCCCAATTGCAACCAAGACGTTGGACAGTCTCAATTTCAAGTTAAAGCCTTTCCAATTCACAAAAACTGAACATTTGTGCCGCTTGTGCAACCTGTGCAGATAAATGATTTGAGACTGAAACCAGCGTCTTTATCCGTAGATCACCGCCAAGGTTTTCGTGAACCTGTAGAATCTCCCCGAAAAGAGATTGGATTACTGCGCTCAGTTTTACTCGCTTTTGATCCCACATTGCTCATACTACTTATATCTGACTTACAAATAGGAGTGTTCTGACGTCTAGTGGGAGGTATATGAGTCTGGGGTAAAGAATCAATTTTTTTAACAATTCTTTGCTTTGGAATACTTCTCGTCTTTTGTGAAGGAATTTGAGACATTTTTTCTCTAGGAGATATAAGAGGATTGTATCTAATTGGAGATTTCGATGTATCAGAGGGAAAACCATTTGCTTTACATGGACGAGGTAGTTCGGAAGCGTAAACTTTTCTCGCTATTTGTTTTACACCCGTTTTGTAAGGACTGTTTAAGAGAGATCTTGGAGAACTGAAATATATATATATATATATATATATATATATATATATATATATATATATATATATATATATATATATATATATATATATATATATATATATATATATATATATATATATATATATATATATATATATATATACCGCAATTTCCATTATCATATACACATCACAATTCGCATTTGGGAAATGTAGCTGTAAAATATTTATTCTGTTGTTACTACTACTACTACTATTGTTGTTGTTACTATAACTTATTATTATTATTATTATCATTGTTATTGTTTACTCAATAATAGGTGGTTATGTTAGCAAACATGTTTAAGATCGTTTAATAATCAGAATAGGCAATACTGAAACATACGAATGTAAGTTTCATTAATTGACCATTTCTTTTATATTTGTTTATGGTTGAATGAGTGTAATACAAGTTGTCTGGGGTCAGTTAGGATGGCTGGAAGGTGAAAAGAATGATCTGCCAGATTTTTAGAAAGTAAAAAGCATTGGTAACCGTTTAACAGGTTCATTTGTAACCATAACTACTAAATTATTTGTTTCACGAGTTGCAGTCTTCTTGGTTATGACCGCATTCTCCAAATCAAAAGAAGACAAAGTTTATATACAAAAAAAAAAAAAATTAAATGACAAGGATGGTTGAACATTGACAAGGATGTCCAGAAAAACACAACCGATACAGCAAAAGTGTAGCAGAACTTTTCAACTACTTTCCTTAGAAAACATCACAGTATCAACGACAACACCATTCCAGCTCATTTTATCAAAGGAAATGACGCATAAATGCCCAAATGTGATGTTAAGGACCATAAAATCTGGATAGCTGAAGACTGAAACAAAGCAATATTGTCTACTGACGCATCATTTACATTATTCTAATGAGGAGGGTTAACGACCGAAGAACTTTAAGAGATGTTTATTTTAAAATTCATAAAAACTTTAATAAAAAAATTTACCTAAACTGTTTTTCTACAATATTTTTGACTCTAGATCTTTATTTTATTAGTTATACTAACCCAAAGCATATTAATTAATTAGGTATGGTCTAAACCAGTGAATAGAGAACTTTCTCTGTCATTGTCCAAATATATATATTTGTGGACAACGATATTATCCTCTACGCTTGAAAATGATGAAAAAGAAATTAATTGCATATAACTTCTTTTCATTTTATATTTGAGTATATGTTTCTTGAATTCCACTGAATCTGGGAAGCACAAAGAGCACCCAAATTAAAATAGTTCACGGAGTCCACTTGCATGGAGAACAAAGTCATTCAAGTTGAAAAATACTCTATAAATAAACTTTAAAAATAAAACAAAAATTAACCAAATAATCAAATGAAAAATATTACGTAAAAAGAAAATAGTAACAAACAAAATTAGTAAAAATTTCATAAGGGAATAAAAGAATTTCTTTGAATATATTTTCACTTCTCTTTGTCGTTGTTTCTTTGCTGTAAAGGCTTCAAAATAGTTTGAAATCTGGAAAATTTGTGCTCACAAAGTTGAAAGATCTAGAGACACATGCATTTATGTTTGCCTAATCAATGAGTCGTACAAGCTCTCTGATTCAGGTAATAATAATGCAATGTGAGAGAGAATATTTTAAACGGACAGTGAATGCCGATTGTATTAATGAAGAGTAGTACATGTCATCGAAAATGGAACTGAAGGGCCTAGGTGCTCGTGAGAATCTGTTTGGACAGCAGGTTATCCCATATGCAGGGGCAGATCATAATAGAAAACCTTCTCTGTATTGGAGAGAGACGGTCTTGTCTGTCCAATTTTGTAAAGTGGGAAGGAGAGGGGGTATGTTTACAAGAGGATCATGTTGGTTCGGAGAGACTGTTTATTAGAAAACTCGGATCATACCTCTTATATAGGGTTTGCCCGAGATTAGGTACTTATATATATATATATATATATATATATATATATATATATATATATATATATATATATATATATATATATATATATATATATATATATATATATATATATATATATATATATATATATATATATATATATATATATATATATATATATATATATATATATATATATATATATATATATATATATATATATATAATAAAGCAGCAACAACAACTTCGAGAGAAAAAGATTTCGTTGATACATTGCCAAAAAAAAAATTTTTTTTAAAGTAAAATAAAAAATAATAGGTGCAAAGTTATATTACGTAATGTAACAAGTTGTTGCTACAAATAAATAGGATGAACATATCTTTGAGTGAAGGAGCTTGCAAAAATATTGTTACTATTCTCGTCATTGTCAAAAGAAAAAAAAAAACCCAGCTGCAATTGAGCCAAGAATATTCAAATAAATAAATAATTGGAGTACGTTTTAAATAGATATTAAAATATTGAAGAGAGAGAAAATTCTAAAGTAAATACAGCCAGTTGAAGGCGCAACAAACGCCTTTATAGTAAGGACCCAGGTGAATAAATAAGAACCAATGTTTTCCTATTATTTTTGATTTATCATCGCAAAACTTTGGAAAAGGATGTGTGAATAGTTAGTTTTTAAAAAGCTTCATTTATACATTTCAAAAACTCACGAGCACATTACCAAAATTAAAGATGAGATTTTTGGAAATTTATATGCCTAATGATTTTCATTTACGATCTCTTAAGGCAAATTGAGTAGTAACGATAAATACTTTAATAATACTAATATGAAATATTCAATGCTTATAAAAGTCTCTCAAATTTTTTTTTCAAAGTATAAAAGCCAAATAAATATTAAAGAAAATAGTTACTAGTTATTCTAGTTCAAATATTAACTTTACAACAGAAATTTTATCCCCATATTTTGTTTGAGAGCCTATCAACTAATCCAAGCTTTCTAGAAATATTTAATATTAAAGTCTTTTCATCTAACGGTAAAATGCCTCAAATTCAACATTTATAACTCAGAAAAATGGCAGTGTGCTTTTAAAAATATTATAAAAAGTTTAATGTAACTTTATAGCCCTATATAAATACGACAATTGAAGCAAAATTGTAGAAAACGCGTATCTTACCTTTGGTTTTTACTAGACGTCGAATCTTGAGTCGCATTTGCATTGCTAGTAAATTTTAATCTTGGAATTTGATTGGCATTAGATTTGTGAACTTGATTGATATTGGATCTTCTCTGATTCTCTCTCTCTTCAATTAGTCTATCTTTCTGAATTAGTCGTATCTGTTCAATCGGTGGCATCTCTACCATAATGTTTATTAATTTCTCCCTTGCTTGCTGCTCCTTTAAAAAAAAAAAGAGGAAAACTGGTAAATATTTACTTAAAAGATAAACCTTTTTATAACTTAATAACAATATTATAATTAAATCGTTTCACTTTTGTTGACTGAAATTTTAAAAATGTTATTGCATGAAATATGTGGGATAATCCTTACAGAATATTACATACAGGTAGGCATAGCTTCTTAATAAATGATGAAATGAAAATAACATAGATTTGTAATAAAAATATGCATATACTCCTCTTCTTTCTTCCTTAAATTTTCCCTTTCCCCGTGACAACAAACTGATATCCTGTTTACTTTAAATAAGAATGTAAACTGAATTTTACATACAACTTAACATAAATTTAATGAAAAGTTTAACGCTCCATATATTTTCTGCACATTAGTAATTAAATTGTACACATTCCAATGCATCTTTCTATTTCCAAATTTAATGTAAGACCAACTTTTTTCTAAGATTTTTACCATCTCCAAGTTCCACTTTACCTTTTGTTTCTTTTTTAAGTTGATGGTTTAAGTTTTGTTACTACATTACAGATTTATCTTACTGATTTTTAGTTGTTTTTTTCATAGCTACTTAATACCCAAAATTAAGATCCATTTCTTGCTTTTTTTTCATTCTTTCTATTTTACATTCTTTTCCTAGACTACTACTTTGGACATCTATTTGATAACTTATATAAAGTCATTGTATTGTAATGACGCAATTATATCTAACACTTTCTCATCTACTTTCTCAATGGAAAATATTCAATAATAAAATTTAGGAATAAATTAACAACAAAAATTAAAACTGGTATAAAAAAAGAGAAAATGGTAGTAAACTCTTTCTTGAACTTGAACCCTCCATTCATAACCGTTTTTTTTTTTTTTTGTTTTTTTTTGTCTTCCTTTTAACACTTCTTTTTCTTAAGTCAACTACCTGCTGCATTAACACACTCATCCAAAAGTTTATCCCTTCTACTACTCAAATAAAAGTAAATGATGTAATTGAAGTATTTTATAGTCTTTTAAATTATCAACTCATTTTCAACTTCTTAGCTTCTCATTTTTTCCCCACCAAAATTTCATTCATACATAGATTTTCTCTTTAACACCAACCACATCCTTCTGTTACTCTTCACATTTTATTTTATTATTTCTCCAGCATTCAACAATATTGGTTTTTCTTCATTTACTTTATGAAAATAAATTACAACAAAATTATTTAAAGTTTATGTAATCACGTCTCTGTTAACTGAATAAAATACTTACTTCAATATATAGAGCTTTGTGAAAGCCTATGTCTCCTTTATGAATGTTATCCATCAAAATGTCCTGATGGAACTGATGGGCTAATTTGGCTACTTCCTTCAATGTAGACAAAAGCTGCTGAACTTGAGTAGTTCGCATTAATTTTCGGATTCTTTTACCTTTAACAATAGCCTGCAGTTTACATATTCCTTGTTGGTAAGGAGTTCAAAATCTGTGCGAATTTTAAGAATTTAGGTAAAATCTAATAAGTAAACTGAAAAAGCAATGGAAAACCATAATTAGAAAAAATAACTTACAACAGATGATGGTAATGACGTAAATAACCCATCACTCTCTCGAGTTGGAACGAGATCTAAACCTACTTCAAACTGTCTTGGAGAGAAGGACACGTACTTCTTTACTTCATTTGATTTACGATTGTCTGCTGCGCTTGAAGTTCTCCGAGGTTCTAAATCATCGCCTAATCCTTGATTTTTACTAATACCAAAAAACTTTGCCACGTTCTGAATATTTCCTTTTGAAGGGGAAAATATTTGTGAAATTTTATTTATATCTGGCCGTTTTATGTTATTCGCATCTTGAGTTTCGTTATGCAAGAAAAAAGAAGGCATTACATTAATATGATTATGAGATGATGTTGATGATGAAGATGACGATGATGATGATAGGGAACCAGCATCTTGTTTCATTCTATAATTAACTTCATTAGTATTATTGGGCTGTGATACGTTTGACGTCATGCTACGCACGAGCTTAATGATTTCATTTAAGGAGCTATTTTGCGACTCGTATGCATTAGTTACAGAAGGTATTTGCGACGAAGATAATCTTGACAAATCGTACATAAATGTTTTCATTTCCCATTCATGCCTCCTTTTCAATTCTGAGAGCTCCTCCTCCTGTCTTATTTTCAAAACTGTAATCAACTTTGGAATTATGCTCTCTTGTGTTGATTCTGAAGATTTGGAATACCCTTGTGTTTTACTTGTAACAGCTGAAGCATTATCACTTGATTTTATAGTTTCACTTTCAGATTTTAAAGAGTCGGAATAAGTTTGGTCAACGGCTGAAACTGAGCTTGTTGGTTTGCTCACCAATGAGTCATCACATAAACTTTCTTTACTGCCCTGGTTTTCATCTGGCGATCGTTGAAGATCACAAATAATCATAGATACTTGATCTTCAGCTTCATCATCCGTGCTAATATCACTTGTAGTATCAGAACAAATAGTGGATTTGTCATCTACTGCTTCCTCCTCCTCCTCCTTTGACGATGCTGGATTTTCTGGGGAAGATCTTTTAATTTCTGAAGAGTCCATTATAATTTCAGGTTTCTCTTTATCAAATGTAACATTTAGCTTGGATAATGTTTCGTTACTGCTATGGTTATTACTATCTTTGCTGTTTAAGCCTCTATCATCTGGAGAAGTATCAGTGCCACAGCTGTTTTCTGGATTACTTTCTTTACTCTCAGAAAGATCTTGACTTTTGGGGCTCTCTTTGATATCACATGTTTCTTGAAGACTTGTGCTAAATGCATTTGAATCAAGTTTATCTGTATCCAAGCTAGAACTACTTATATCAGGGGATAAAACAATTCCAGATGTATCATTATCAATTTCAGCAGAACTACTTGACTTTATTACACACGTAGAATGGGATTGCTCTTCTATATTATCACTTTTGCTATCAGCACTAAAGAATTTTTCTGGATTAATAAACCGCAAGCGGCGTTGCAGATAATCATCGTCTTTTGAATCTAATGACTTACTATTTTCAGAATTTTCAGATAATCTTGAGTGAGATGCTCCATCTGTTTCACCTGTTGGATAAATTATCCAAGAATGATCAGTGAGAGTGCCCAAGTAACTATCTAAATATGTGCTTCCCAAGCTTCTTGAGCTACTTGATTTATCTGAGCTGCCACTAGAATTTCTTTGTCTCCCACTGCTTGGTGAATATTTTTTACCAGATAATGAAGGAGCAGATCCCCTCCTTTCAAGAAAAACGTCATTCTTTAAGTCTGTTTCTCTTTTTGGTTTTCCAACTCTAAAGAGTTCGGATCTTGAAGTTAAAAGCATCAAATAATCTTGCAAATATGAGCTCGAATCTGTACCAGATGATTTTAACGCTTTTAGCTTTTGGTTATTAGTAATTCCAATTATAGATTTTGAAGAATTCAACGGGGATGAACAATTTTGAGATTTTGAAGGTTTGGTATCTGAAATATTCCTCGATTCTTCAGTTTAATGCAACTAGCTGTTCTTTAATTTTACTTCTAAATCTTGAAACAGAAACACTAGAATTGTTTATTTGGTCTTCATCTGCTTTAGCATCTACATTATCCTTCATTTTGCAACCAGAGGCATGTGTAGTATTCTTTTCACCTTTATTTCCATAGTTTTCATTTTCACCATGTTTTACTCTATCTTTATAATAATTTTTATATTCCATTAATTTCTCATTTTTTTCCTTCATATAAAGTTTATGTTTAAGGTGATCAGGTAAACCACATAATATAGCTTTTAAGGCTTCTGACGTAGGCAATGATAAAATTATTTCATCTTCCTCAATTTGCAAGTCAATCTCTGTTTCTTCTTCATGTTTAATCTGAAATGTTAGAAAAATAGGTAATTAAAAAGGTGTTTATATCGCTTTTTTTTTCTCAGAAAGAAAAAAAAAAACTAGAAAATTAGTAGTGTTGGTGTTTTGTATAGTATTAAGTTTATTAAAAATTTATACATAGTTTAATATGTAGTTTTTTTTTTTTTACAGGTAATTATAAATTAAAAATACAAACTGATCGGTCTTCTAAATATATATGTATCTAAATAGTAACGATAATTAAATAAATAAGGCAAAAAAGGCATTGTGGTGGTCTTGAAAGACAGAAAGAACAAAGTGTTCATTGTTCTGGGCAGTTCAGGTTGTAGTGGTTTGCTTTCCTTACTGTGTTATCTTGTGTAGAGTAAATCCTGTAGATAATAGTTCTGTTGTGCTAAGCAGGAAATATTAGTATTTATGGAAAGTAAGTTTCCTGTCTGCTTGTAAAGTGAATTTTAAAGGTAGTTTATTTACAGAGAACTGGTGGTGGGTTGGTTTTCTTGTTGTGACCTGATTAGTAAGACAATTATTTTGATAAGATTCAGTAGTGATACTAACATAGTGGGTTGGGCTGCGACTGGAGCCTTGTAGTGCCTAGACATTGTTGAATTAAGAACTAAGACCAAGCAAGTAGAAAACAATAACTGATAGGAAGAGGTAAGTTAATCATTTAACATTTTTTAGTTTGAATTACATGAAAAATAATGACAATGCAGTCAAATTTTTTTTTACTTGTATATGAAAAAAAAAATATTTAAAGTTAAAAAAAAAATATATATATATACATACCGGTAATGATACCATATCTAGCATTAAATGCATTTCTAAGAACAAATTTTTAGCAATGAATATAGATATTAGGAAAAAAAGAATTAAAAATAAAAACCTAATTTAAAAAAATAAAAAGGCACGCACACGCACAATATATATAATATATATATATATATATATATATATATATATATATATATATATATATTATATATATATATATATATATATATATATATATATATATATATATATATATATATATATAGGGAAATTGAATACTTGTTATGTTTAACATTTATTACATTTATTGATTTATTAATTTTATTTTTAATTAAAAAAAATAAAAATATAATATATATATATATATATATATATATATATATATATATATATATATATATATATATATATATATATATATATATATATATATATATATATATATATATATATATATATATATATATATATATATATATTAGACAGTAAAACACCCCACAGGAAATAAAATCAAAAATTAAAATTGGAGCAAGGCTTTCGAAGGGATAGCCACCCTTCCTCTTTCAGGCTCTAGTTTATTATTATATATTAAAAGTACATTGGAATTTCAGATTTCATTTCCATTCTGGTTCTAGTTGGAAGTGATTTTTTTTTTTTTTTAAACTGGAAATAGAATTTTTCATTTTGAAAAATACTTATATTTCAATATAAATTATAATTTCTTTTTACAAATTAAGTAAAGGATGTTTATTGTCAGAATAAATGGATTTTACTTGTTAAACATATCAAAGACATTTTCATATTTGAAAGATTTTATCTTTAATAACGGAGGTCCAAATGTTGCTTTAACACTTTCAAATTCCTAGTAATTAGTAAATGGAACTTAGCTAAAATAGTAGTACATAAATTTCTATAATACCCATTACAGCTTTCGAGTCTCATTCAAGTAGAGCATACAATTTTTTTTAAGTTATTTTTTTTTTTTTTTTTATAAACTTTTAAAAGAGTTTTAAATTATAATTTATGTATTTTAAAGGTTATAAAGGAACTACTAGCTATTATATCTAGGAGCGAACTACTCCAAACATTAACTGATTTGTTACTAATGAAGTATTTTTGGAAATCCTGACAAAATACTTTATTTTTTATTTTCCAATTGTGACTTAGCAATTCCATTGTAGTCTAGTGTAAATCACTTACTCTTCTCAATAAAGTTGAGGAATGAAAAAAATTCTAAACCTTAATCATCTCCTCTCTAAAAAAAAAAAAAAAAACATCCATAAATAACATCATTTTTTTCAATCTCTGTCTCCTTACTTATATTTGTGAAACCATAGCTCATTTTTGTAGCTCTTCGTTGTGCTGCCTCAAGCGTGTCTTCTTAGGTAAGTAAGTAAGAGGTATAAACTTGTGCATAATATTAAATTATAGTCTAATATAACATAGATTTTTCTCTCTAACTCTTATTCTTAAAAGCAGTATCACACTTATAATCCTTTGGATTTTCATAGGTTCAAGTGTTGCTTTAACACTTTCAAATTGATATTAATAACCAACCAAGTCCTTTTTCTTTGTTAATAAGATACAACCACTTACTTATCATCGTAAAAGATACATTTTACTTTTTGTTATTGAAATTTATTTGCCAAATATCAGCCAAACTCCAGAAGTTTGCCCATGTCATCTGGAATTTTAATGAACTGTCAATATTCCCAACAACGGTAGTCAATTTAGAATCATCAACAGACTTCATATTTAGTAACCTTACTTTTTAATTTTTTATTCAAAAAATATATTCAGATTAAAAAAAGAATTATGTTTAGTACAGAACTCTAAAGAACACCATTTTTTATAAGGAATCATGTTATTTATTACCATTAAGCACTGCATGTGTTTTCTGATCTGTGATCATTTTGCATGGTTAGATTTCATGGTTTGCCCCTCAATCCATGTTAAATTTACAATACAGTATATG
This sequence comes from Armadillidium nasatum, assembly GCA_009176605.1. Classification (NCBI taxonomy): domain Eukaryota; kingdom Metazoa; phylum Arthropoda; class Malacostraca; order Isopoda; family Armadillidiidae; genus Armadillidium; species Armadillidium nasatum. Next base: position 206,061 of record SEYY01019682.1, read on the forward strand.
AATGAATCCACTACTTGAATGCACACTAAAAATTGCTGTTTCATAGATTTTCTGTAATTACAAAATGCATTATGACACTAATTTCAATATATACTGACCGTTGTATATATATATATATATATATATATATATATATATATATATATATATATATATATATATATATATATATATATATATATATATATATATATATATATATATATATATATATATATATATATATATATATATATACCTTTTTTTTTTTTTACCTTCTCACCCCCTGACCACCCCATGTTGAGGCGGCCACACTTCGCTAATGAAGCTTCCTGCCGCAGTCGGTCTCGTCCAGAGATCCTTCAAAGAAGTGATGCCCCAGAAGAGTTTGGGGCGAGAGTTGGAAGGACAGCGTAATAGAAAGTGTTTCACGGTCTCCGGGGCCATTCCGCATCTAGTACAGGTGGGAGATGCTGCCTGGTTTATTTTGAATTTGTGTTTGTAATGTTGTAAGGTTTGGGTGGTGCCCGCATCTCAATCTTGCAAGTGAGGTTTGTAAGTGTCTTGGGAGGTTGTTGAAGTCGGGGTTTATTTCGGGGGGGGTCTGTTAAGGATGTTGTTTGGAGGTCTGTTGATCATGTATGAATGTGTTAGTTGAGTGTGTATATGTTTGGTTGTTGTGGTATTGGGGAGGAGGGGGGATGTGATTTAGGATCTGTTTGTAAAAGGCGCCGGTGGACGATGGAGGCTGTGTTAGTCTTTGTGGGGTAGGTTGGAGGAGAGTATTGTGACATGGGTGTGTGGGTAGGCGTGTTTTTGCGTAAAATTGGGTGCCTATCATTTCGAGGTGATTCCTTATAGGGTAGTATCTTGGTTTCGTTGTGTAGGTGTTGTTGAGGGGTTGTGCGTGTGCAGCCGGTGATGGTGCGAAGGGCTTTATTTTGCGTTATTTGGAGTGTCGTTAAGTTTTTGTCGGAGAGTAGAGGGTGCCAGACAGGGGAGGCGTAGTTAATGGTGGGGTGTATAAATTGTTTGTAGATTGCAATTGAGGTTTGTATGTTGTTGTGTATGTCTGTGTTGGCAACTGTTTTGAGGATGTTGAGTTTTCTGTTTGCGGCTGAGGTGGTATTTTGAATGTGCTTGGAGAACGTGAGGCGAGTGTCAAATGTTAGGCCAAGGATCTTAGGGGTTTTGTTGAAGGGTATGGGGGTGTTGTTTAGTAGGACTTGTGGGTGGGTGTTGGATATGTGTTTGTCTGTTGTTATGAGGGTTATGGAGGATTTGTTTGGGGATGCTGTCATCCTGTTTTCGACTAGCCAAGTTTGGAGTTGAGTTAGGTAGTCTTGAGTGAGTGATTGTTGCGGTGGTGAGGTCTTTGTGAGTGGTGGCTATAGTTATGTCGTCGGCGTATGAGGTGATGTGGGTGAAAGTTGTTTGTGGTTGTGGGAGGTCTGCTGTGTATAGGTTAAATAGAGTGGGGGAGAGTATGGCTCCTTGGGGAACTCCGTTCTTTATGTTGATGGTACGTGATTTATGGCCGTTTTGTTGTATTTGGGCGGTTCTTCCTGATAGGAAGTTGGATAGCCATTTCTTAGTATCTGTTGGGATGTTGGATTGGAGGATTTTATGGATAAGATTATGTCTCGGGACAGTATCGAAGGCTTTGTTTATGTCAATTGCTATTAATATAGTTTTGTGATATGGCTTATGGTTTAGTCCGTTTAATATAGGTTGGATGATGTTGGTAAGTGCAGTGGTGGTGGAGTGGTTGGGTTTGAACCCGTGTTGGAAGTTTTGTTGTGGGATGAATTGGAGGATAGAATTTAGGATTAGTTTTTCAAGAAGTTTTGAGATGGTGGATAATAGGGAGATTGGGCGGTAAGAGGAGGGGATTATTGATGATGATTGATATATATATATATATATATATATATATATATATATATATATATATATATATATATATATATATATATATATATATATACCTTTTTTTTTTTACCTTCTCACCCCCTGACCACCCAAGCTGAGGTGGCCACACTTCGCTAATGAAGCCGCCCGCCGCAGTCGGCCTCGACCAGAGATCTTCCAAGGTAGTGATGCCCCAGGAGATTCTGGGGCGAGAATTGGAAGGACAGTGTAATAGAAAGTGTGACTCGGTCTCCGGGGCCTCCGCATCTGGTACAAGTGGGTGATGTTGTCTGGTTTATTTGTATTTATGTTTGTATTGTTGTAAGTTTGGGTGGTGCCCACATCTCAATCTTGCTAATGAGATTTGTGAGTGTCTTGGTAGGTTGCTGAAGTCGGGGTTTATTTCGGGAGGGGGTGTGTCAAGGATGTTGTTTGGTGGTCTGTTGATCAAGTAGGAATGCGTTAGTTGAGTGTGAATATGTTTGGTTATTGTGGTATTATTGTGGGGGGGGATGTGATTTAGGATTTGTTTGTAGAAGGTACCAGTGGATGATGGAGGTTGTTTTAGTCTGTGTTTGGTAGGTTGGAGGAGAGTATTGTGGCATGGGTGTGTGGCTAGACGGGTTTTTGCTTAGAATTGAGTGCCTATCATTTCGAGGTGGTTATTTATAGGTAGTATTTTGGTTTCATTATTTAGGTGTTGTTGAGGGGTTGTGGGTGTGCAGCCGGTAATTGTGCGGAGGGCTCTATTTTGCGTTATTTGGAGAGTCATTAAGTTTTGATTGGAGAGCATTGGGTGCCAGACAGGGGAGGCATAGTTGATGGTGGGGCGTATAAATTGTTTGTAGATGGCAATTGAGGTTTGTATGTTGTTGTTTATGTCTGTGTTGGCCACTGTTTTGAGGATGTTGAGTTTTCTGTTTGTGGCTGAGGTGGTATTTTGGATGTTTGGTGAAAGTGAGGTGGGTGTCAAAGGTTAGGCTGAGAATCTTTGGAGTTTTGTTGAGGGGTGTGGGAGTGTTGTTTAGGAGAACTTGTGGGTGGGTGTTGGATAGGTGTCAGTCTGTTGTTATTAGGGTTATGGAGGATTTGTTTGGGGATGCCGTCATCCGGTTTTCTGTCAGCCAAGTTTGGATTAGTGTTAAATAGTTTTGTGTGATTGTTGTTGCGGTATCGAGATTTTGGTGGGTGGTGGCAATAGTTATGTCGTGTGGCGTATGAAGTAATGTGGGTGTGTGTTGTTTGGGGTTGCGGGAGGTCTGCTGTGTATAGGTTAAATAGTGTGGGGGATAGTATGGCTCCCTGGGGTACTCCGTTTCTTATGTTTATGGTCCAAGATTTTTGGCCGTTTTGTTGTATTTGGGCGGTTCTTCCTGATAGGAAGTTGGCTAACCATTTCTTGATGTTTGTTGGGATGTTGGATTGGAGGATTTTATGGATTAGATTGTGTCTCGGGACAGTATCGAAGGCTTTGTTTATATTTATTGCTATTAATATTGTTTTGTGATGTGGTTTATGGTTTAGTCAATTTATTATTGGTTTATTATATATATATATATATATTATATATATATATATATATATATATATATATATATATATATATATATATATATATATATATATTATAAGCCTAAGGCATACATACATTACAATAATAGTAATAAATCAGTGAATGCAATAAATGTTAAATATAACATATTCAATGTCTCATGGGTCAGGGAATGTGGAGGCCAAGCTCCCTTAGTGACAAATATTCACTTGTATTTTCAGTGTTTGAAGATGCAAATACCCCTTGTACACTTAAAAATGAATATTATAATTTATATTTACCTGTAATATATATATATATATATATATATATATATATATATATATATATATATATATATATATATATATATATATATATATATATATATATATATATATATATATTTGGTTCGACTCCGTCTCCAACTGAATCTGCTCAAAAATGCTTGAAAAAATGAATCAGATTTAAAAAATGGAAATTTTATATATATATATATATATATTTAGAAGGTACTTACTATTGGTGGTAGAATTGGACGACCTCGAAACTGAATAAGTGACATTTAAAAAAACATTTATTTGGAAAAACAAATTATAAATTTATATCCTCTATACTTTTGTGGATCAAAAAAAAATTTAATCTGTAAAATATATATAGGCACATATACACACATATATATATATATATATATATATATATATATATATATATATATATATATATATATATATATATATATATATATATATATATATATATATATATATATATATATATATATATATATTATATATATATATTATATATTATATATATATATTATATATATATATATATATATATATATATATATATATATATATATATATATATATATATATATATATATATATATATATATATATATATATATATATATATATATATCAGGTTTGGGTCCAAGTACAAATGCTTGTTCTTATACTTAAAAACAAATTTTTGAGTACTTGTACTTGAGGTTTCAAGAACAAATCATGTACTTTCAAGTACTTTTAAGCATAAATTAAATTTTCAAAGTAAAAATCCTAATAAATATTTTTTATCTTAAAAACAAAATGCATATGTGATCTTCCTTATACCTAAGATTTGTCAAAGTTCTTGAATTTGAATAAATCTCACTTTATTATAATTATGATTATGATTATTGTTATTATTATTTTTTACTATTATTAATTTTTACATTGAAAGTTTTAGAAGAATAGTTAAATTGTTTACGTGTTCCAACTGTTTTTTTTTAACAGTTTGTAACTACTCACAAGTAGAGCCCCTTTTTTCTTATGATTTTGAAAAATGAATTTCTGATTCCGACTACACATATACCAAATTTCAACAAAATCTGAGAGGATGAGTCAGAGAATGCACCAAGACCATTTTTGTAATACTAAAAACCTTTAAAAAAAAATTTTAAATCTATTAAAAATATATTCCTTTTTATTATATGTGAAAGATGCCATATTGATAGATTGATATTTTTTTATTAATGAATGAATTTTAAAATTAATATTTGATAAATTTCAATATGTAGTAAAAATAAAGGAGTAAACTCTCCACTACTCATTGAGTTAAGGGATAGAGAGTCCTCTCTTAAAGACAAATATTTGTCTACCATACTTTCAAATATAATCAAGATATTCAAGGTAAATATGCATGGTGCATCTCTTACATGGTATTTAGTTATTATTCAAAAAATAATGAAAATGGGTTAGAAAATCAAATTCACTAAATTAAAATGCACTTAAGGTAGTAAAAAATAGATATTCATCATCATAAAGCTTGATTTTCTACTACAAACTTTGATGATACGGTATAAGAAATTGGGTGAAAAATAATCAGAAAACATATTGATACTAGTATATAAATTGTTAAATATAACAAACTAGTTCAATTTAACCTAACCTTGACTTAAAAGGTACTGCATTTATATTTAACCAATAATGGCTAACAAATAAGAAAATAAATAAAAGTGCTAAAATGTACTTAAGTATTTGAAATATATATCTAGTAATAATGTTATAAAATATTAATACATTAATATCAATAATTTTTATATTCTCTGGCTATATCGCTATAAGGCATAGGTATGTTCGGTATAATCAGCCTAATTATATCATTTTATAACAGGAACTTTTGTACTTTATTTTTAACTTTAATGAATTTGATTTTCTGCCTCATTTTTATTTTTTTTCAATATATATATATATTACATTTCCTGTTTATATTTTAAACAGTGACAAAATACCAGGTAAGAGACAAATGTACACAATAACAGAATTCAATATTAAAACTGAATATATCAGTCACTTTATTGATAATACCAATATATAGTCTATCATTATTCAAAATTACAGCCAAGTTTAATAATAAGTATGGTATATTTTTTACAGTAAAGATTTAAAGTTTCTGATATATAATATATATAATATATTATATATATATATATATATATATATATATATATATATATATATATATATATATATATATATATATATATATATATATATATATATATATATATATGCAAAAAGGGTCTTCAGACCTCTATGATTTTATTTAATACATTTATATTTATTTTATTTTTATAACATCAATTGATTAAAAATAATTAGAAATCAAAGATGGCTCACCCAAACTATAAAAAAATTTACATAATTTTTCTTTGTATTTTTATATTCTATATTCAAAAATAAAAAATAAAAAAATAGGTATAAAGCCTATGCACATTTGCATATGACTGCCAAATTGCATGATATATGTAGTGATTTTTATTTTTTAAATGTTCAAATGTCTTAAATTAACTTTTCCAATATTTTTTTTCACTTACTCATAACTTATGATACATTTAGAATCTAATTTTAATTACCAAATAAACTTTGCATCCGCTATAAAATTACCAATTTATTTTTTGTTTTTAAAGAATGGAGCTCACCAATGAAAAGCAATGGGACATTCTCGATAGGCCCTTGTGGTTTCTAACTGTCTCTATTTTCGTATGTTCCTAAGCATATGTAGTGTTTCAGGACAACTTGATTCTAGAGTTCAGGGCAAGTTTAACCACTCACTAAAAATAGCTCAGGATGCTCTTCCAAATGTTAGAATCTTTTAAATTCTAATAAAAAATATCTACCCATAAGGCCTTCTCAAGTACAAAGCTATTGGTAGCTGACTGTCTGTCATCTTAAGTTCTTTATTATTTCATATTTTTTTTTAGACATAACATGATAGAAATTCTGATATTGTGGATATACCATAGTAAATAGATATTACCGTGGATATACTCTCTCTTAACGTTAATTTAAAAAAAAACAAAATGACCAACAAAACAATTCACCAACAATTCTTATCAATATTTATAATTTTAACTATCTTCACGAACAATATAAAAACGATACTCTCATAGTAAAAATATAACTTAGTAATTCAGATCAATGCTAATTTAGTAGTAATTTAGAACAATCAAGAACCCGTATTATTGCCGCAGAAACAGTAAAATAAATATAAAATGGCTTCGTAAATATCAAAGAGTTATTTTAATAATCACAAATATTTTTATATTTATCCTTATTTATTTTTTTTATAAAAAGTTTTACAGGAAAAACGATTATATTTTCTAAAAAAAATTGCTTAATTAACGAAGTGGTAATTTTTATGTTGAAAATAGGACGAAACTATTATTTCCAATTAGAAAAGAGTTAACATACGTGTAATTCTTATTAACCAATCAAAAATTTGTTTACAGTTGGGCCGCTTGAAGAAGAGTATTTACTCTGGCTGTAGACATAATCTAAATAAAATATATTATTTTATTAAATAATATATTAGGCTGTGCTGCAGATTTGTGACGTAAACATATTACGGCGTGACTTTCATTAGAAAATAGCTTGAAAAAAAAAGTCGTTGAGTTTGAACACAGCCTATGGTTTGAATTTATCAAATGTAAAAGGGCTTATCCCCGTTTTGTCTATGAATCTCCCTATCCATCCAACCTACTGTATATACCTTAAATTTACCCTGGACTTCACAATTCAAGCCATAGTTGCCATACATTCAAATTAATTCTGCAAATGTTAATATTCAGATTTTTTAATTAGCACGAATAGGTTAAAGTTAATATCTATGATAGAGATATTTATTTTGTTTATTAAAATAATTATAGTATATTAGCGATTTTCTTGGAATTTCAATTAAATGCAATTTTTTTTTCTAGATCAAAACAAAATTTATATTTCATAAAATAAATTTTATTCATCATTCATTATTGCTTGTGAACATTTCAAACTTATTCCAGTCCGTCTTTATAACAATTTATAGCTGAATAATGCTAGTTATTATGTTTTGATCTGAAGTAAATTGGAATTAGTTTGAATGAAATTAGTAATCGGTAAACTTTGTAATCTTAGACTTACCTTATACGGTTTTTTCCAAGGAATTGTAGTTCTTGATAGGTTCTGAGTTATATATTTACAATTAGAACTTATTAGAGGTATATTTTGAGTAGAATAATCAATTGAAATGATATAGTAAGAAAGAAGAGAGAATAAAATTTACATATACCTTGAATATAGAATTTGAAAAACTTTTAACGAACAAAAAAATTTACATTTTGTTAAAACGTCTAAATGCTTTGACAAAAATTTGAAAAGTCAATTTGAAAACCAGCATCTTGTTTAGGTACCAAATTATTAAGATCTACATTGATAAAAAGAACAAATCAAATTTATTGAACCTTATGGGCAGGAGCCAAAGTCGAAACTTTTTTTTTATTATTTGAGCTATTGAGCTGAAATTTACAATATATATGCATTTTTTAAATCTAAGAACTATTGATTTCTGACGTTTTTCTGAGTTTCTAACGGTTTACTAGTAATAGGGGGTCAAAATTCAAAAAGAGATTAAATAGAAGTGGTAAAATAATGGTCAGAATGATCCAAAAACTCCCCTGTACATTCTTAGCCCCAATTTCTACAAATTAAAACAAAACATTTGGGAAATACTGATAGTTATTGATTATAGAAGTTCAAATTTTTTTTTGAAAAAAAAATTGAAAAAAACATACCCTTCCGGAGAAAAAAATTTATAAAAAAAATTGATGTTTCTAATTTTTTTTTAAATTGAAATTGTTTAGAGGAGGGATGGATCTAAAACTTTTATTTAGACACTTTTAAAAACTAATTGTTTGATTCGAGATACAACCTCTCAAAATTTGGAAAATTTGAAATTTCGTCGAAAATTCGGAAATTTTCGATAAGCTGTATCTCGAATCAGACAAATAGATTTTAAAAGTGTTTTAAATAAAAGTTTTAGATCTATCCCTTCTTTAAACAATATCCAATTTTCAAAGACGTACAATCCATATTTTTTTTTTTTTTTATTTTTTTGTCCGAATGTGTGAATTTTTCAAAATTTGAAAAAAAAAATTTCGACACCTGGTCAAGTAAGGGCATATAACCTGTTTTCTGTTATGCACACATCAAAACTCAGTAAGAAATTTTTGTAGCCAATAGATTTTTGAATATACACACCAAGTTTGAGATCAAAAAATTTTTTTATGGGGCTTCACCGTAGATTTAAACATACCTTAAATTTCAAAAATTACCCCTAAACTTTAAATCTCTCGTAAAAACGTTAGGAATGGAGTTTTTTCGTCGGGAAAAAAGCTATCTATACTGAAATTTTCAGGAGAATCGGATGAAAATAAAAATTATTTCGACTTTGGATCCTTCCCTTATGAAGGAGAATTTAATATTTCTTTAATGTAAAAGAAAACAAATTGAATAAAAATATATACAATATTAAAATAGTGAAAATATATAACTAGTTTTTATATCTTCACCATAAACTAAATTTTACAAATTTCTGTTTTAAAATACATTCAAAATATATATTCATTAACAATAAAGCTATTTAAAATAATAATAATACAAAAAAATAAAAAAATAAAGAAACATAAAAAAAAACATTAAAAACCTGAACTATTTTGGGAAAAAGGGACCATCGTTGAGGGAAAAGAACAATATAAGAATCTTGATCATTTAAGGATGGGCAATGAGTTTTTGTATATAAAGGCTCCAATATACCTACAATCAAGAAGAGGAAGATGAATATTGAAAGATAGAGAAATTAGAAGAAATTGGGTGGGTATTTCTATGGTCTCTTATGGCAGAGTGTTCAGGAGAGCAAAGAGGAAGGTCAGTTCTAAAGAAAACTCCTTTTTACTTATCAATCCTCGCTTTTAATTGTAGACTAGTTTGGCCTACATACGCCTAATTACAACTGGCACATAAATGAATAAATTGGGAGAGATTCCTTGTGTCTGAAGAAAGTATGAATTGAAAGGGAGTTATAATTTATAATAATGAACTGGTAAGGGGGAGTGCAGCTTCAATTATAGCAAGAAAATTTCTTTTAAGTGATCCTATATACGGAAGTTTTAGGTATATTTTTTGCTTATGTACAATAGGAAAATGAAAAGCGGGTATGATGATATTAGTGAGAAACTCATTAATACTTTTTTCCACTTGGAACTTTGGGAATAAATTAAAATGGAAAAATATTTAATAATTTCCATTCCATGTTGGAATAAATCTAAATCAGAGAAAATTTTTAAATTCTCTAAAGATTCTAGATCTTAGATCTGAAAGAATGAACTTGAGGGGTTTATTGCTTAAATAGTTTGTAGCAAGAAGGGTAGAAGTAGGATTTCTATGAACAGATGCTTTAAAAATATTATTATGAGTAACATATACATCTAGAAAAGATATAGACTTATTAACTTCTTGCTTCCTATAGTGAATTTCATGCTGTTGTGTCTCTCATACATATACTGTAAAAATAAATCTGCATGAGATTTTTCCTTCAAAACTACAAAGTATTCATTCATGTAGCGGCGATAGAGAAGGAGCTTGTATAGAGAGGGACATTGCCTGATCCATTGTTTTAATAACAGCAGAGAAAGTTATTTGCAAAAGCAGGAGCTAAAGGAAAGCCCATAGCCATACCATTAATTTGGCTATATAGTTCTTCCATCAAAAAGAAAATGGAATTTTCAACTGATAATTTAAAAAATTTGGTGAAGGAGAGGTTATCCATTTTCATATTGTTTTTATTATTGTGAAATAATTTATTATATATTATGTTGATAGTTTCAGAAATAGGAAGATTTATATATAAAGATTCAGTATCAAAGCATGTCATGAAGCAAGTGCCAGAAGAATTCTATCAGACCTAAGATCTAAAAACTTTAGAGCATTAAAAATTTGCTCTGATTGACATTTGTTCCATACAGAGATATAATTTATTAAAATACTTTTCCATTTTAATTTATTCTCAAAGTTTCAAGTGGAAAAAGGTATTAACGAGTTTCTCACTGATATCTTCATACCCACTCTTCATTTTCCTACTGTACCTAAACAAAAAATATACTTAAAACTTTTGTATATAGGATCGCTTACATTCCAACTTAATTAATAGAAATATTTTTGAAGCTACACTCCTCCGCTTATAACCAATGCTAGTTCATTCTTATAAATTATAACTCCCTATAATTCCTACTTTCTTCAGACACAAGGAATCTCTCCCAATGCTTTTCAGATTTTTTTTTTAATTTATTTATTTAAGGGTGCCAGATGTAATACGGCGTGTGTAGGACAAACTGATCTACAATTAAAAGTGAGGATTGATAAGCATAGAGGAGTTTCCTTTAGAACTGACCTTCCTCTTTGCTCTCCTGAACACTGCCATAAGAGACCATAGAGATATCCACCCTTTTTCTTCTTCTAATTTTTCTATCTTTCAACATTCGTCTTCTCTTCTTAAATGATCAAGTTTCTTATACTGCTCTTTTCACTCAATGGTGAAGTCCCTTTTTCCAAAATAGTTCAGCCAGTTCCAGGAGAGCAAAGAGGAAGGTCAATCCCTAAAGGAAACTCCTCTATGATTACCAATCATCACTTTTAATTGTAGACCAGTTTGTACTAT
>SEYY01019682.1:222500-240000 GCA_009176605.1 Armadillidium nasatum
GGCCTTTATCCACCTGGAAAGATATATTTAAAAAAATAAGTGAAATAATAATATACTATAAAGCGATATCAAAATACTCCAGAAACTGGAGAAAATATTGTTTCTGCATCACAATTTAAGAGCTCTAAATTTAAAGTACTAGAATTTTGTGTCTGTCCATGTTCTCACATATTAAAATTTTGAAAATCAATGTTCTGAATATACTATTATACAGATTGACCAACTTCCTCTCAACTCCACAAATGAACTTGTAGATATCAAAGTAGTGGTCATAAGTTAATAAATTTGCCACAAACAAATCTTGGTGAGTGAGAATCTTGCCAACATCAGAACAAGTGTTGAAAGTGATTAAGACATGCTTGCATACATTTTTCCATATTATGGAAGGTTGCTGGCAATATATTGAGCAGATTCAATTGCATGTTGAATGTTGTCTTTCAGTTGTATGAGAGTATGTGGGTTGTTGCAATACACACATTCAGCATGTAACATACTTGAGGTCAGGTGGCCTTGATGGCCAAAGGCCTTGGAAATTACCCAATCTCCAAGGAAGGACTCAATTTTGTAGATGGATATGTGGCAGGTGGCACCATCCTGCAGAAAATAGCTAGTATTGGTTCCTCATCATCCAAATGATTTATGAACTTTGATATATGTAAGTGCATATCTGTAGTATACTGTATATTAAAATTACATGTATTTACACATTTGAATAGAGAATAAAGAAAAGGCAATTTAATTCCTCTTATTATAAAATTGTCAAATTCATTGAAATTTAAATTTTTAAAATATACTCATTCAATTATCATCAAATTTACTACAGTTGTTTTAAATTTTTTTTTTAATTATCCCATCAATATATATATATATATATATATATATATATATATATATATATATATATATATATATATATATATATATATATATATATATATATATATATATATATATATATATATTATATATATTAATTTTCATATTTTTTTTAAGCACAGTTTGAAACAAATTAAAAGGCAATTTTTTGCTTTAAATTTTATAATTTAATGTTTAATTTCATGGTTTTAATTTTAACCTATTAAGTATTTAATTTTTTATTGCTCAACATGCATAATAGTTTTTATTTTTCAAATGAATTACAAAATTTCTTGTTTAAAAATGTCTGCACTAATTCAGTATTGGGTATGTATTGATGTTTTCTTTATATTTGTATTTTTTTTTAATGAATAATTATTGTTATTTTTTACTTTATCAATTTTGCAGGATAATAATTTAATTTCTAACTTTGTGTACATGTAAAAACATATGCAGTTTTTTTTTATTTTATTTTTTTTACAGTATAATAATTTCTGTAAGGTTAACGAAAACTATGCACATCTTTGGAATTGTTACGAATCATTTTCTTCGATTCATGAAAACTTTTAATTTTTTTTGTAGGAATGGTATCACTTTGTTTTGGTATTGCTGGTCTTTCTTTACTTTTAGAAGTTCTAAAATCTAGTCATAAGATATGCTTCGGCTCAATCTTTCAAGTCAACCCAGTTAGAAGGACAAATAAAAGCGCATCACACCTACGTCGTCTTTCAACGCAAGTTATTCCAATTAGAGATGTTGTTTCAAATTACCCATATTGGCCATATAAACATATTAGAAATTATATCAGTAATGGGTAAGTTGTTGAAGATTTTACTATTTATGAGTAATTACTGATTTTGAGTAGAAAGTAATCAAAAATGGCTTTGTATCAGTTGTATTTTATTATCACTATATATATATATATATATTAGTGATGGGACGATTAAGAATTTTTTGACGATGACAATGAAATTAAAAAGTATATTTAAAAATTTTTCATGAAATAAATTTAACAATTTTATAATAAGGAAGAATTAAATTGTCTTTTCTTTATTCAAATGTGGAAATACATTTAATTTTAATATACAGTATAAGACAGTATGTACCGCTTACTCTCGGCCCCAGATATTCTCCTATAGAAATGAAAGTAGTGGTCATAATTTAATAAAATTTGCCAAGAGCATGCCCTGGTGTGTAAGAATCGTGCTGGCATCACAAAAAGTGTTGTAAGTGATCGCCATTAGCATCAAGGTATGCCTGCAGTAGCTTTTCCATGTTGTCACGGAAGGTTGCAGACAACGTATTGGGAGTCACAGTATCAACTGCCTACCAAATATTGTCTTTCAGGTGCATGAAAGTATGTGGCTTGTTTCTTTACACTTTCCTTTTCAGCATGCCCCATAGGAAGAAATCTGATAGGGTAATGTTAGGTGACCTTGGTGGCCAGTCTCTTGAAATAACCTGATCTTCAAAAAATGACTCAATTTTGTACATGCTGACGTTGGACGTGTGACAAGTGACGCCCTCCTGCTGAAAGTAGCCAGTACAGAGTTCTTCGTCATCCAAATGATTTAGGTACTCATAGGAGACTTTCCTATACAAATTTTATTAATTTATGACCAGTACTTTGATATCTATAAGTGCATACCTGGGGCAGAGAGCGAGTGAGACACTCTGTAGTATCTTCAGAACATTGATTTTAAATATTTTAATATGTGAGAACATGGACAGACATGGATAATACTAGTACTTTAAATTTAGATCTCTTAAATTGTGATGCAGAAACTATCTTTTCTCCAATTTCTGGAGTGATTCGATTTCTTCTTGGAGTGTATATTCGGGCCCCACTACTGAACAGCCTTTCATTCTCAACAGAAGGAGGTGAAGCAGAGAAATATTTATAAGCTAAAATAAGGAAATTAATCATCAAAATAATCGGGAGAATATTGATAATAACAATTGAGAAAAAAATGCCAATTTTGCTGACGACAATAATTGTCCCATCATATATATATATATATATATATATATATATATATATATATAATATATATATATATATATATATATATATAATATTATATATATATATATATATATATATATATATATATATATATAAAGATTATTATTAATAATTAAGAGAATTCGATTCAGTTTTTAACTCTGGTAGTTTATAAAATTTCAGAAAATAAATTATCATCCACGTCTCAGTTTAATTTTTAATTTTTTTTTTTAACTAATGAAATGTGCAGTATAGAAAGTTCTAAAATTAATTAATAATGGTTATTATTTATATATAAATTTTCTTTTAAAAAACAAAAAAAAAGGAAATCTTAGAGTTATTTTAATTATATTTCTTTCCAGAAGGTTCTTTAGTCTGCCAGCTTGTGATATTATCCTTCAATTTTGTTCTATATTTTTCCGTATATGCTCCTCTATGGAGGTTTCTATTGACAGGGTTGCGGGTCTTAAGGAATTCTTCACTAAGTCCTTTCATCTGTTCAATGGTCATCCTCATCGTCTGATCTCCCTCCCTATCTGCATCCTCCAAACTTAATCATCAGTATCTATTTTCAGATGTTTAAACCATCTTAATCTGTCCTCAACTCCTCATTAAAGTTTCTGTATTATATATCCTTTTCTACATTCTCTTTTACCATTACATTTTATCACTATCTTTTCCTCATCATAATTCTGCCTACTTTTTTTTTTTGTGGTACTTTATTGAATCTCCATACAAGAATAGTGGTTCAGTGCACTATTGTATATTACTCTCTTGTCCTCCACATTGATTTGCTTAGCTCTTCATGATAAAGGACAAGGTTTCTTCCATGATATACCAGAAATCCCAAATTTCCTCCTTTTTCAGTAAAACAAAATCTCCAAGAAACTTCTACTCTTATATTTTTATTTAATTTCCTTTCACCTCCACATTGTCTTTCCTCCTCCTTCTCTGTTCACAATCAAAATCTTTGTCTTATGCACATTTATCCTCAACACCGTTTTTCTTCACTTATCAGAGTAGTAATTCATCACCTCTCCTTGCCAGTACATATTTTTGCTCCAGTTCTCCAGATTATCAGTATACGCCATTATGTCTTCTAGTCAAAATCTCACACCTTCTTTATTACCGTATCTTGATATGGTATAAACTACAGTTTGGTAACTGACCACCCTTATTATTATTATTATTATTATTATTATTATTTATAATATATTTGCCTTAGGCCAGTGTTAGATCTTTTAAAATTATATATATATGTATAAAATGCAGAATATTTTTTTTATTTTGTGTCTTTAATACTTTTCAGCACTTGTTATCGTGTACTTGGTTCTATTTTGTATATCTTAATCGTGATATTAAACTACATATTAATGCTGTCAGTTATGACCTTCAACGCCAACATCATGATAGCAGCCATTATCGGATCGAGCGCGGGTTACTTTTTCTTCAATTTTCTAAACACCACACCCTATTTCGCTTCCTACTTCAGTGGTAGACGTGAATTGGATGAAAAAGGAAAACTAGTCACTGAGGAAAGGGATTCATTCTTAAGTTCAGATGTTGTTGTTGAGAATGATAATGGGTCTCTTACCGAAACAACTTCAACTCAACTTCAAGTTGAAGTAGAGATTCATAAAAGTAAGGATATTGATTGTCTATAATAGAGGAACATCGAGTATGTATATTTTTAGATTTTGGTGATATCTTGTTAAACCAATATATATATATATATATATATATATATATATATATATATATATATATATATATATATATATATATATATATATATATATATATATATATATATATATATATATATATATATATATATATATATATATATATTAATTAGAATACTTGTTAGTTATGTTAATTCATGTAGCTATTTGTATTAATTTATCTGTATAGTAGTTTTTTCAATTTATTTTCTGGCACCTATTTAACATTTAAGTTTTTTATTATTATTATTATTATTATTATTATTATTATTATTATTATTATTATTATTATTCAGTTAGCAAGCAGAAAGGCCTATGGCATTTTTCTAAAAGAAATTTACCTATTATTTTTTGTATGACAACATTCCTGTCCAAATCTTACCAAACCACAAAGGGGGAAGTGAGAGGGGGGAGAGAACAAGGTAGCTATGGGGGGTTTTTATTCTTCCCAAACAGTGTATGATACACTGAATTAATCTTATTTTATTTAAGGAGTGTGCATTTATTATGTATTGCTTAAGCCACCATGTTTCGTAATATTTTCCAAAGAGATTATTATTATTATTATTATTATTATTATTATTATTATTATTATTATTATTATTATTAAAATAAGAAATTTTAAAAATTTTATGCAGAACTCGAACAATATGATGTTACAATTGTGATACAATATCAAAGGCTTTAAAAGATTTTGTTTTGACAAATATAATTACGGACAAACTTACATCTACATATCAAACAAAACATGTTGAATTAATATATTTTATTGGCGGGTGCTAGTATAAGTCACCATAGGTAGTAACTTGGAGTGAGATTATTAATTATTATCAGTATGGCAGTTGTAGTAGTAGTAGTAACGATAAAAGACTTGCTACAGTTATTTCATTCCCCTTCAAGAAGAGTGAATATAGAAGACCGGGAAACGTATTGGGGGTTTTTCTTTCTTAGAAGTCCTTTGGTCACAAAAATGGTTTTAGGGATTTACTTCTTCCTTCAATATTGAGTTAAGAATGGAGTTGATAGTTTTAAAAAAAAACTATGGTGGATACTAATTGTTGAGGTGGGGAAAAAACTACTAAAGCTTTGAATATTTTTTAATAAGATAGCACAATGTTGCAATATAGAGAAGGAAGATGGATTGTAGAGCATTAAAATCGGACCCGGTTTGATGTCTTCGATTTGGAAATAACTTCTCGAAGTAGTATTAATTATTATTTATTTATTTTAACTATATATCTATTTTTTAATGAAATTGAATTTAATTCAATGATGGATTAACGTAATTAAAAACTTGATGATTAAAATTACGTGGTATTTGAAAATAAACGAAGTATGTCTGATTTTTTTTTAAGGAAGGTTTTCCCGTTAATTATAGGGAAAAAAATAAATTATTGGAAAAAATTTTGAATGGATTCTTCCTTCTGGAGGAGGAATGATATGCGCTAGAAAAAATATAAGCCTAAATTATATTAGCCATATTTAATTAGTTTTCCATTAAAATCAGGGTTTATTTAAAACCCTGGGATTGTCGTATTCAAGTTTTAGGTTTTTATGTAGGATTAGTTCTTATAAGTTTTCATTGTTGCACTCCTTAACCTCTTTCAATAGAAAAGCACATTGTGAATGTGGGAAGATAGAAATATTTAATATTTCGGGTTTTATTTATATTTAAATTTCTTAATGTTTTGCTTTATTTTAATGTTTGAAGATATTACAATTTGAAATGTGGTTTATCATTAACATTTAACAACAAACAATAAGGTATTTTCTAAGTTTTTGTAAGTTTTTTATATATATATTTTTTTTAAAGAGCATTAACACCATCCATTACCAAGTTTTTATTTAAAATTTTATTTTAAATTTATGATTCTTAAATAAAGCACTTTCATTACCTGTGAAACTTTTCGAATTTTTGTTTTTTTTTGTAAATAGTTCTAATTAGTTTACGGGTTCGAGGACTATTTAAATGTTTTAGAAGAAAACTGTCGAGCAGATAATTTTTTTTTTTTTTACCCTCAAAACGAAATCGTAAATACTATCATTCATGGTTGTAAATTCATTAGTTTTCTTTTTTTTTTTTTTAAATCATTTAACATGTTAAAACATTAGGTAGGACAAAAATCTTTCTGTGATAATGGGAATTAGCCTTGTTGAGACTTATCTTTTTCTATCTTTTTATCTTTAGCTAGAGTAGACAACTTATTTAATTATACAAGCTTCCATGTCTTATAAAGTTAATTATAATTATTATTATAATTGAATTATATATACCCTATTTTAACGAAATTATTATAGTACGTGGATCGTAAATTAGAAACTAATGTTAAAAACAATTGTATTTTCGTTCCATGTAACAAATATTTTGTACTTTATTTTTCGATATGAAATAAGAAAATTATTTAAAATTGTGAGTAATATATTTATGAAGAATTTGTTATAATTCTGTGTATGATTCGTGATTATAATTATTGAAAAATAGAGGTTTTCTCTCTCTCTCTCTCTCTCTCTCTCTTTAGAATTATTTTTACTTCAAGTTGAGATTGAAGACTTCCTCCTTCAGGGGATTTCCTGAAGTAGAAGAGGAAAGAGATTTTCGTTTTAAGAAATAATATATTTGTACTTCTGTAGCAGCTTGTTCAAACCCTAAAGGTAGCTTCTTTTTTTTTTTTTTTTTTTTTTTTTTTTTTTTTTTTTTTTTTTTTTTTTTTTTTTTTAATAGTAATTAATAAAAGTAAATGTGTATTTTTTTTTAATGGATATTTTTTTTTTAACTGCAAACTTTGAAATTTGTTTAATTTTTAAATTTTGTATTTATTATTATTATTTTTATTATTATTATTATTATTATTATTATTATTATTATTATTATTATTATTATTATTTGTGAAAATTTTATTGTACTTGCAATACCAATTCTTTTGATACACAATATTTACTTAATATGTTTTCGTTTTTAAATAATGCTGAATCTCAACCTTATATTTATATATATATATATATATATATATATATATATATATATATATATATATATATATATATATATATATATATATATATATATATATATATATATATATATATATATATATATATATATATATATATATATATATATATATATATATATATATATATATATATATATATATATATATATATATATATATATATATATATATATATATATATATATATATATATATATATATATATATATATATATATATATATATATATATATATATATATATATATATATATATATATATATATCTGTATATTTTATATATTGTGTGTTAAAAATATAGTAAATTTGTATGACCATTTTTTTAATGTATTTTGAGCTTTTTCACCTATTTTAGTATAAGTTTGTTTTTAAGACATGCGTGAAATACATACATCCATACATGCTTTAATTACTGAATTTTAAGTTTTTGCTTAGAAATCATTTGTTATAAATTATTAAATAATTGTTAATTTTATGTTATTTTATTTTTGTCGGTAATTTATTGTTTTTTTTTTTTTTTTTATTTTATGATGACTATTTAGAAATTTCTGTGTGCGTGCGTGCGTGCGTGTGCGTGTGTGTGTGTATGTGTCCTAATATTCCCAAGTTTTTTTTTTTTTTTTAAATATAGGAAGAAAAGAAACGTTACTATAAGTGTTTTTGTATTTGCAATTGAAAAAAAATCTTAACCTGGTATTTAAAATTTTATTTTTATAATTATATAGTAAGTTTTTTTTTTTTTTTTTTTTTTAGGATGCAAAACAAATAGTAGTAGAAATGTTTTACAATCAATAACAGTAGAGTACAGAGTTGAATGAAATAATAAAAAAAAAAAAGATTGGAGAAGTTTCGTAAAATATTGATTTCATAACCCTGCATCAACGTGTTCGTATAAATAAGTCTTAAGAAAATGATAAAGGGAGAATTAACTGGTAATAAATATTTAAGGAAAATAGTTGCAATGAAAAATACCATAAAAATCATTGTAAACATGTCTTGATTGTATAATTAGATTAAAAAGTTAAAATATAATTGTTTGTGTATGAGTTATATAAGTACGAAACGAGGTTAATGTAAGGTAAATTAGCATAGAAGTTGGTCTTGATATATTTACAAGTATTTTTTAGCATATTAGAGGAAATTTTTGTTTTAATTGAAATTCCGATGTACAGTCGGATGTCTATGATTTAATATTAAGCCTGAAGGTAAATTAAAAAGTTCTACCAAAGAAATCCCATATATACTCCCTTAAATTATTATAGGATTAGAAATTAAGTCATCAACGTAGAATAAAATGAACCCTACTTTAAAAATATTTCTTGTTTTTTAGTTGGTACTTAATATAAAAATGAAACTACAAAAGCGTCTACGCTTTAATATCGAAGCAAGAATGCGAGGTTTTCAAGTTCTACCACGCAGATACTTTAAAAAACTTTAAGTAAATTAATGTAGGAGTTGAAATTATGACATGAAAGTGGTACGAAACGAAAACTAACTTTAAAAATAAGTAGGTGTTTATTTGTTGTAACTGGTATCACAATGTTACTTACGAAATCTATCTTCTAATAAGAAGTTCGAATATAAAACATTTAAATACAATGTGAGAGACATTTTGAACGCTTGCAAAATTAACGTCGGAATCCCAATTATGACAAAGAAATTCAAAAATTAATATTAATTTCTAAAACTGGGAACTTTGAACTGATATCCCTATTTACCTATGAAAATTAATTCTTTAAAATTAACCAGGAAGGTAGCATTATTAAATACTTGCGTATATTAACGTAGAAGAAGAAATTATATCATAAAAGCAACAAAAAATTAAAATTTAACTTTAAAAATTATATATAAAAACAATTTTACACATCATTTGTTTTGCTAGTTATTACGATGTACCTACGGAAGTCTTTAATATTAAAATAAAATTATAAATGTGAGCGGTTTCTCCTTGGGCTTAGCTTCGAATGACTCAGCCATTAAACGAGTACATCAGTGAAGTGCTCTTGTCACTGGTGGGAAATAATCCCCGGCATCCGCGATAGGCCTGGCACAGCCAGCGGTATCCGCCGTGGGCTGTGAAACCCAAGGATCTTCCTCGAAAGATCCCACTGATAGGACGTAAGTCCTACTTGGGGATGAAGAAATATTAAAAAGTCTTTCAAGGAGATTAAATAACATACGCTTAAATTTACGTAGGAATCGAGATTTTTGACTTAAAGGTTGAAAAAAAATATATAATTATTGTTTCAAAATGTTCTTTTAAAAAAAAAAAAAAAAAAAAAAAAAAATATATATATTATATATATATATATATATATATATATATATATATATATATATATATATATATATATATATATATATATATATATATATATATATATATATATATATATATATATATATATATATATATATATATATATATTGACGGGACAGATCATCGTAGTTGCAGTGGTGCGGTGTGCACAAGGGCCTCTCCTCACGTACCGCAACTGAAATTGTGTTGCGCACCGCACCCCGGTGCGTCGGCCAATCCTACTTTAAGTTTAATTTTAACCCAAAATATTAAATTTTTAAAATTTTCTCGCAGTGATACTTCAATGACTAGAAATTTAAGTAAAAACATGTCTAAATTACTACATGGAAATTGTAGGAAATTAATGTTATTTAAATTATAATTTTTTTAAGAGGTAAAAGCAATTTTAATTTATTTTTTTTATATAAAAATGACGAAAATGCAACTGATAGAACCAATTCACTGTATTTAAATATTAAAGAAAATGAGTAAACTATATTATTATTTTTAAAAAAAATTTTAAAAAAAAAAAAAAAAAAAAAACTATTTAATTATTATTATATTATTAAGAAAAACACAGAAAAATAAATAAATAGAAATAATAATAAAAAAAATTTCTAGTGAAATTTTAAAATTAATAAATTTTATATAACACATCCGCCTTTTACAATAAATATCTAAATGCGGAATTCAAAAGTAAAACAGTATAACGGGTTTCAATAATTTTGGAAAAAAAAAAATAATATATATATATATATATATATATATATATATATATATATATATAATATATATATATATATATATATATATATATATATATATATATATATATATATATATATATATATATATATATATATATATATATATATATATATTAATTAGTGATGGATTCGGATGTGGATGTTGAATTTTGTCAAGTGCGGATGCGATGTTAAATTTTTCGAAAGTGCGGATGCGGATGCGGATGCGGATGTTAATTTAAATGATATATATATATAATTTATATATAATATATATATATATATATATATATATATATAATATATATATATATATATATATATATATAATATATATATATATATATATATATATATATATATATATATATATACATATTTATTGTGTTTACGATTTGGATGAGTTTTGAAAATTGTTGACAATTTTGGACAATATATATATATATATATATATATATATATATATATATATATATATATAATATATATATATATATATATATATATATATATATATATATATATATATATATATATATATATATATATATATATATATATATATATATATATATATATATATATATATATATATATATATATATATATATATATATATATATATATATATATATATATATATATATTAATTTATGTGAATAAAATTGTCCAACCGTCCATCAAAACAAAATATCCTATAAACCATAAAAATAATGTTGATGATAAATAGATATTTGAATAATATAACAATGTATATACCATTTTATTCCATTCTTGTGACAAAAATCGATCTTGATTTAAGTTTGATTGAAATTTTTCTAAGAAGTTTTTTATTTATTTACAGTAGAAATTTTAAAATCTTATAAATTTAATTAATTTTATTCATTTCCTTGTCCACTCAGAAGTTTGACTCAATTGGCTATAATGCCTAGTTTGAAAGGGCCTTAGTATAAACCTCTGTACAGAAAGAACCAATCAATTTTTATATCTAAGCAAAAAAAAAAAAAAAATTGTTGGACTTTTTAATACGGTTCTTTTGTTTTTTGTTTTTAAATTATATTTAACATTAACTATGCAAAAGCGTTAATTTATTTGAGAATTGGCGAATAAACGATTAACGTTGTTATCATTTTCGTTAAATGATTAACTATTAACGACGTTAACTTGTTGATTAACGGTGACCATATATATATATATATATATATATATATATATATATATATATATATATATATATATATATATATATATATATATATATATATATATATATATATATATATATATATATATATAGTATATATATATATATATATATCAGTGGTGAAAAAAGATAGGGGATACTCACAATTCATCAGAAATAAGCTAAAAATGAAAACAGGACCCAATTAAAAATAAATGTGTTCCGATATATAGAGTTTGAAAGTACAGGCGTTCAATAAAATGGGACTCACCCCCCCACCCCTCCCCCTCTAACTATCGTTCCATAGATTTAAGTCCTGTTCTTTCTAAGGTTTTCGAATCTATTCTTAACAGGAAGATTTGGAAACACCTTAATTCTTTTAACGTTATCCGTTGTCTAGATACAATACTTAGTTTTATACTTAGTCTCCGCCTTATCTCAGGTCGCCAGTTTGACATTGGAAAGGAACTCTCCATTGGTAATATTTCTATTCTCCCTGACTCTTGATGCTCTGCATTTTGGTGAATCCTTTGTTGTGGTGCTCAATATATGGAAAGCTCAATTCTTTAAATATATTAATAGTAGTGTTCCTTAGGGTCTTGTTCTATTTTCAATTTTTTTTCCTACTTTCCATCAACAACTTGCTTTGTATCACTTCATCATCTTCTATACATTCTTATTTTGATGATTTGACCTTTCATTACTTCTTCCATCCATTTTAAAAGGTGACCCACCCAACTTCATATGGTCACATTAAGGAGGCTCTCTTTGGAGCAACCACCTCTGATTTTTTGGGGAATTTCTTGCTGGGAAAAAGAACACCTTGTTGTTTTTAATACTTCAAATACAGAAACTAAGTTCCTTCATCTATCTACTTAAGAAAATCTTCCACATAACTATATATTAATATTTTAAAACAAAAACAAAACAAAACTCTTGGTATTCATTTTTCTCATGACTTCTTTTACAAAGATAATATTATCTCTCCCTAAAGATGGTTCCCAGAGGTCATGGGTGTTCTGAGTCCTACAGGGGCCTTGTTCATCCTTGTGTATGGAGTATGCATTGCATATATGTCGTAGTTCTACTACACAGGTTAGAATTGAAAGCTTTTCACTTTATCAACTCTCCTACTCTCACTTTTAGAAACTGTTTCATCACTCTCCTTATACTACCGTTATTACAACAGACTTTCTTCGTCCCAACTTTCTAGTTTCAAATCTCTTCCTCAGAGGAGGGCTCATGTGACTCATCGATATATACACAATCTAATTCTTTCTCTGTCCAACTCTGACTCCAGACTACACCTCTACACTCATTCTTACATATACAGTTTGTACACTACTGGTAGCATCCGGAACACACTTCCTTCTTCTATTTTACCTATTTCCGATAACTTAAAGCACTTTCAAACGCCGTGTGTCGGTTCATATCAGCCACTGACTAGGAATATATATATATATATATATATATATATATATATATATATATATATATATATATATATATATATATATATATATATATATATATATATATTTAAATAGCCAATAAACCGTGGAATCATTTTTTATACTTTTGATAACTGCTTGATCGGGGAATCGAACCCGGGCCCAAAAGATGGAAGTCCGTCGTGCTGACCACTACTCCACTGATGGTTCACGACGGACTTCCATCTTTTGGGCCCGGGTTCGATTCCCCGATCAAGCAGTTATCAAAAGTATAAAAAATGATTCCACGGTTTATTATAGTGGCTATCAAAATTATAACATCTGCACTGCGGTATATATCGAGGACAGAACCTGACCCATGTTGACGCTACGCCCAAGTTGTGGTCGGGGAAATATTGAAGGGACTTTCACTAGGCGAGAAATGTCAGTAGATGTTCTGGATTATTTCCTTTTGAACCATCAGTGGAGTAGTGGTCAGCACGACGGACTTCCATCTTTTGGGCCCGGGTTCGATTCCCCGATCAAGCAGTTATCAAAAGTATATATATATATATATATATATATATATATATATATATATATATATATATATATATATATATATATATATATATATATATATATATATATTAAAATTGTGGTATTTAACCCTTCTATATGACGTCACAGAGCTAATTAACATTAAAAGGAAGGATAAAAATTTGTAAGTAAAAGAAATATCTACGTCAGCCCTTTTTTAACAGAGAAAATAGTAATTAACTTATTACACTGCCTTTGAAAAAGTTTTTAATTTAAAAAAAAAATTGAAATTGAAATTTGCATCCAACCTTAATGGGACATTTTTCAGGGACACACACACTTTCCCATATATATATATATAATATATATATATATATATATTATATATATATATATATATATATATATATATATATATATATATATATATATATATTATATATATATATATATATATATATATATATATATATATTATATATATATAATAAACTGTTGATTATTTCGGTGAATCTTTTGCTGTGGTGCTATATGTACAAAAAGTTTTCGACGGAGTCTGGCACAAAGCATTTGTTTTAATTAAAAATTTCTCGTTTGAAATCTATATCATTTTCTCTGTAATCTTTTTTTTCTGATTTCCTAATCGACAGCTCAAAAGCAGTTTTTGTCACTGCCATTGTTCATCCTTTAAATATATCAACAATGGTGATTTTCAAGTTTTTTTTTTTTTTTGCCTACTAATTATTTTTCTTCTTTTTTATTAACGAACATCTATCTTCAATTCCATCAAATACTCATGCCGATGACGCCACATTTTATCTCTTACTTCGAAAGCACCCTACTCAAAAAAGTCAATTCTAGGAAGATCTCGTACTTACTTTTTGACCAGAGAAAAATATTTTTTATTAGTTCTCCTAAAATCTATCTATCTACATGGCACAGCCCTCCCAAACAATGTTTTTTTTTTTTGTTTTTTTTTATTTTATTTTAATTTTGTTTTTGTTTTTTGTAGAATGTCCTTAACTAATAAACCATATGACTTGTTTTCGAGAACAACATTCATATTTCTTCTTTATATTAAAAATCCTCCTCCTTTAAATATCCCTTAAAACCTTACGGGCAGTGTATTTGGAGGGTGGGGGCTATGTTCAGAAGCGTCCCGAATTTTGGTCAGAAAAATATGGTCACCTTACTTCAAACGTCTTGTATCGGTACATGTCGGCCGTTAATCTACCATGATTAAGATATTCTCCAACTCTGATGGAAATCGGTAAGCCATATATATATATATATATATATATATATATATATATATATATATATATATATATATATATATATATATATATATATATATATATATATATATATATATATATATATATATACCTGAAATTCAACAAGGATTCCAAAAATATAATTCTTTTTTACGTACCTTCAGTAGTTTTTAAGATATGTACAGTCGTGAACAGAAGTTCATTCCTATTAGGCTGGAAATAAATTTTTATATAAAATGGAGATCATTTCATAAAAGCTCTATTTTGAATAAAAAGAAAATAAAAACATTCAGCGGCGCTTAATTGAACTGTGATTGGCTGAACCTGAAATGATCTCGATTTTATATAAATATTTATTTCCAGCTTAATAGGAACGAACTTCTGTTCACGACTGTACCTGGTTTAATTAAAAACGAAGTCTGGCCATATATATATATATATATATATATATATATATATATATATATATATATATATATAATATATATATATATATATATATATATATATATATATATATATATATATATATATATATATATATATATATATATATATATATATATATATATATATATATATATATATATATATATATATATATATATATATATATATATATATATATATATATATATATATATATATATATATATATATATATATATATATATATATATATATATATATATATATATATATATATGTAAAATCAACAAAATCAAGAATATTCTTATATTTTGGTGAAGTTTCAAAACAATTAACAGCTTTATTTAATTTAGGTTAAGTTGGGTTTTGTTCATTCTCAAAAAATTAATGGTTTTATATATATATATATATATATATATATATATATATATATATATATATATATATATATATATATATATATATATATATATATATATATATATATATATATATATATATATATATATATATATATATATATATATATATATATAAAAGCCTTTACTTATCTAAGATTTAACAAGATCATAGAATCTTTTAGAGTCTCTCCAACAATCCGTTTTACCCCTTACGTTTTCTTTAATAGGCTTCCCCCCATTTAAAATCAAATCCCCTCATCACCTTTTCCCCCTCAGAAATTAATTGATATTCTTTTGCATCTTTCAGACTTTCAGAGGGTTATTATTGAGTTAGTACTTTTGTGTGTGTGTGCGTTTGCTTGTTTGCTTGTATTCCAGAATTTTCTTGTAAAGATGTGTGGGGTGTGGTGCTCAAAATCGTCTATTACTGTAAGTATTTAGTTTGTAATTACCTTTTTTTAAAAGCTACAACAAAATCAATTTATATTTATAGCTTCCTCTAAATTTCTTCTTCCTCATTTTAAAAAAAAATATATATATATATTTCATCCCTTCCCTATTGAATGAAGCATCCTTTGCAGGTTCTTTGCATCTTTCCTCAACACCAAGTAATAGTGTTATCCAGCTTTCAACGTATAAAGAATTTCATTACAACCGCTCTCACAACTCGCCGAAGATTAATAACTAAATGGGCAACGTTCCCGTGTCGCTGCGAAGGCGCCTAATGGAATTTTCCAGTTTGGAAAAAGAGCGGGAGTTCCGACTAGATTGTATTAATTCAAGATGTTCGTTAATAATAATAATAATAATAATAATACAAGCAAAGGTTCCAAAGGCGACGACGAAGAGATGAAAGCCTTTTTCTCAAATGATGCAAGACAAGAGGAAAAGGCGAAGGCGAGAAGCCAAAGACTACGGCCTACTTGAGTGTCGTTCAAGACGTCTTTTGTACTTTGATACCAGAACTCTTTATACGTTGAAGATAGGAAAAAAATGCACTTTATAGAGCCAAATGACGTCATTCTTTGCCTTTATAAGCATTTTTTTATGGAACAAAATCGTTATTAAGAGATTTATCAAATGATTAATTAAAAATAATTAATAAGAACATGTAAAATGTATTCGACCTTGTTTGAGAAAGGCTAAGTTTATGTAGTTTCTTTTTCACAACAGACAAATTAAGCAGTTTTTCAAAATGTTTTCTTAACTGTTGCAAAAGGTGTCACTATGAACACACATACACATACACACACACACACATACACACATATATATATATATATATATATATATATATATATATATATATATATATATATATATATATATATATATATATATATATATATATATATATATATATTATATATATATATATATATTAATTATATATATATATATATATTTATAAAAAAAAAAAAAAAAAAAAAAAAATAAATATATATTTAAAAAAATGATAAATATTTTGTGCATAATCTCAAAAAATTGTCAAAATCGAAAGTATGTTAAAAAAATTTTTTAGCTTTTTTTGAGCTAACAGTTTTTATGAAATTTTTTGAACATACAAACTTTTATACATAATAATACTGCGAGTTACA
>SEYY01019682.1:250000-255000 GCA_009176605.1 Armadillidium nasatum
TTATTAATAATAAAAAAAAAGAAAACGGATTTTTTTAAAAGTATTTCAAATTTTTTTTTTTCTCTT
The DNA here is from genome assembly GCA_009176605.1 of Armadillidium nasatum. Classification (NCBI taxonomy): domain Eukaryota; kingdom Metazoa; phylum Arthropoda; class Malacostraca; order Isopoda; family Armadillidiidae; genus Armadillidium; species Armadillidium nasatum. The sequence continues at coordinate 250,067 of SEYY01019682.1, forward strand.
CGCAGGAAATTAATAGTTTGAAAATGTATTTTCAAATATTATTGGAACATTTCGATTTCTCGTTTTTATGGTTAGTGTTTGTTTTGACAAGACTTATTTATTGATCATTTATGTCGAAATATATATTGCATTTACCATTATACCTGTCCTATCTGCGTTTTAGTCACCTAATATATATATATATATATATATATATATATATATATATATATATATATATATATATATATATATATATATATATATATATATATATATATATATATATATATATATATATATATATATATATATATATATATATATATAATTATAATTTTTTTTTTTTTTTTTTTTTTTTTTTTTTTTTTTTTTTTTTTTTTTTTTTCTTAATAATTTGGAATAATAATAATAATAATAATAATAATAATAAAAATATAATATATATGAGCATAATTTTTAAAAAAAATTTTTTTTTTTAAATAATTTGAAACGCAATTTAAACTAAGTAAACCATAAAATAAGAAATATTTCCCTTCTCTACGATTATATGCTCTCATTTGTATCCGTTTAGGTTATAACCATTTCGGTTAAATTCGGAAAGGTTAGGTTAGGATAGGTTATGTTAAGTTAGTTAGGTTAGGCTAAGTTAGGTTAGGTTAGGTTTAGTTATGTTAGGATAGGTTAGGTTACTTTAGGTTAGGTTAAGTTTGGTTAGTATGATTAATTGTAACAATTTCAGTGGAACATTGGATTCTGATGCCGTCGGGTCAAGATGATTTAAAAATCACAAGGAACAGAAAGAAAAGAGGCTTGAAATATCGTGGAAGAGAAGAAAGAGGAATCTAAAGAAGACTAAAAAAAACCCTCTCAAAAGAAACCTCGATTTTTAGTTTGGAAAGAATGAGACTTCAGGAATGAGACTTCAGGAATGAAAACCTTTTGGATAATAATTAATATTTTTACATTTTACTCTGAAATGAAATAAGTAAATATTATTTATAAATATTATTTAATAATAATAAAAAAAATTTTTTTAAAGGCAAATAAAGTCCTCTACTTGAACACTGATTATATTATATTATAAAGGTCTATTATGCCATAACACCAGAATCATCTAGTTAACTACATCAGACGCCACCGCCCTTAAAGGAAGGTTCACACGACAGGACATCTTAACTATTTGCAAAATTTCAGATTATTCTTGTAGCTCTTTGTTATTCTTCTAGCAAATCTTTATCCTTTCATAGGTAGGGAGTCCATACTTGTGGCCAGAATTTTGTTAACACTTTTATTGAGTTTTTTCCATTATTTACTTGCTTATATAAGCAATGTTGAGGTTTATATCACTAGTTTCATTAGCTGTCTCTAGCTTCTACACATTGCTCTGACACTTTCAAAGGCTATAAAATAACACACACAAATTCTCTGCTTTGTCAACATACTCCAGTCATTCCCTATTTATTATGTAAAATAATTATTTAGGTTATTAAAGCGAAATATCCTGCACTTTTTCATATTGAAATTCATTTGCCACAAAACAGTACAACCAAGAAGTTTTATCCAAGATTTTAGTGTAACTCTCAAGACTGACAACACAAGTAACCAATTTTTTAAGACTATCAGCAAACGCATTTTAATAGATACTATAAAAAAATATATCAAGATATGAAGTGGGCTCAGCACTGAACCCTGTGAAATAACACTTTCTACAATCTCTCATGATAATTTATGATTATTAAAGACGACCTCAATTACCAAACCATTTTTTTTTTCAATTAAAAAGAGGACTTCAGAGGCGCAAAAGAAATATTTTGGACGGAGCAACAGCCAGAACAAAATATATTATATATTATATATATATATATATATATATATATATATATATATATATATATATATATATATATATATATATATATATATATATATATATATATAAATATATATATAGTCTGTGAGAGTTTTAGCAGACTTAAAACTCTGTTATATAACTGTCGGCGAGTGATGGATTCGACCATTGACCTCGTAGCCCTTTGCCCGAGGTGCGGTCGGGGAGGTCCTTTGGGATTTGACGTCGCGACTGTAGATCGTGAGCAAGTTACAATGCAGTTTCCTCTTGTATCGCCGTGGCCTAGTTGTTTACGCCTAAGACTACCATCTCAAAGGTCGTTGGTTCGAGTCCAATAACAGACATTAATTTTCTATATAGAAATAGTCTGTGAGAGTTTTAGCAGACTAAAAACTCTGATATATATATATATATATATATATATATATATATATATATATATATATATATATATATATATATATATATATATATATATATAATATATATATATATATATTATATATATATATAGTTTTCGTCCGTTATATATTTTTTATTTTTTACGTTTTCTTCCTTCTTTTTTAATACACTTTTATTTTACTCTCTCTCTCTCTCTCTCTCTCTCTCTCTCTCTCTCTCTCTCTCTTCTCTCTTCTCTTCTCTCTCTCTCTCTCTCTCTCTCTCTCTCTCTCTTCTTTCTCTTAATTTATTTTCTCATATTTATTCCCTCTTCATTTCTCTCCATTTTCCCCCCCATTTTTTTACGCTTTCTCCCTCCCTTGTCTTCTTTTTCTCTCCTTCCCATCCATCTTTTCCAATTTTCTTTTTCATCATCCCTTTCTCTCTCTCTCTCTCTCTCTCTCTCTCTCTCTCTCTCTCTCTCTCTCTCTCTCTCTCTCTCTCTCATTCCCCTGAAGAAACTTTCCCTTCATAGTTATTTTGGATTTCCTTTTCGCCAATATTGAAATTTTTCTATATAATTAATTAATCCTTGAAGAGTTCTCCGATAAATGGAATATTATAATCGCCCACTGGCTACAATTAAGACAAAAAAGAAGAAGAAGAAGAAGAAGAAGAACACGGAGGAGGAAGAAGAGAAGAAGGAGGAGGAACATCATGGGCGCTATAACCCTTTTAAAAAATTTTTCACACACACACACTAAAGTATATATATATATATATATAATATATATATATTATATATATATATATATATATATATATATATATATATATATATATATATATATATATATATATATATATTATATATATATATATATGTTATCGAACGGAATTCACGATCCAGATCCCGATTCCGCTGGATCCCAATATGTAAATCCCGATCCCGATCCCGTTGTGAAAATCTTAATCACGAAAGATTGAGATCCCGAAAAATTCCGATTTTCTGATCCCGATATCCCGATTATTTAATGGCAAAAAATACTTTGTAATTTGGCTAAAATATTTCATAGAATATACATAAAATTTCAATGATAAGTGCAACCAACCCTCAACATTTCTGATTTCAATGTCAAGGTAACATAATTACGAAGCACATGCATACGCGTGGAACAGACACAGCGGACGAATTAAACGAAGATTTTAATTTAAAAAGACTTCGGAGACATCACTGCATGATTAAAAATTTATTGCATCAACGAAATTCAGAATAATTAAAAATAATTTGCTTCATTTAAAACAAAATTAATGATCCAAAAATTCTAAAATAATTATGCGAAGTAATTTGCAACCAAATCTATTTTGGTAAGAATATTTACAAAAGGGTATTTATTCTATGAGAAGGAGTTGGCCTAACTCCTCAATGTTTGTTTGCATCACGTGACCATTCAAGATTACGGCAGCGAAAATTGAAGATACAAATTTCTGTCTTCAATTTTCGCTGCAGCAAGGCAGAAAATTACTGCAGCAAAACTTGTAGGACACGATTCATGGGACATTTCGGTTTAGCAATCTTCAAGATCTTTAAAGAATCTTAACCGTGGAACACTCTCTAGGTAGTGTGTGTTCCATGAAATCAATCGTGATGAAGTCACGTTAAGCCTGCTGCAGCGAAAATGTTTGGATGAATCTTGATTTTTGTGGGACACTTCGCTGTAGCAATTGTCCCGCTGCAAAGTGGGAGAAGCTGGACTGGACACCGCACCCAGTCTGTCCCTCAATTACCTACCTGTATTATGAATTATATATATGAATATACATAAGATATAAAGGAGACCCATTGTGAGGGGCTGCGTCTCTTCCCGGTGGGGACTCCATACATCGCCTGGCATGCTTTTATTTTAATAGCAGCAGATAATACTGGGTCATATTTTAGTGATAAAAGTTAAAATGGAAAAAAAAAGTGGAAAAAAGAAAAAATATATTTCCTGATAATGAGTATGACCTGTCTATATCGGACATCGAGTCCGAAAGCTCCATGGATGCCTTACTTCAGTCCTTAAAAGGACTGATGGGAAGAATAAAAACTCAGAATTTAAAAAAAAAAAAAAAAAAAAAATTCTCAATGTATTTTGAATTGAGCATATGAAAACATAAAAAGATTTAAATACAAGTATATGTATATTTAAAAAGAAATGGAAGATAGAAGGGAACCCTTAGTAATAATGAAAAAAATGCAAAAAAAAAAAAAAAAAAAAAAAAAATTTTTTTATTTTTTTAAAATTTAATATTTTATTTTAACTATATATATATATTATATATATATATATATATATATATATATATATATATATATATATATATATATATATATTATATATATATATATATATATATATAATATATTTTTTTGTTTAAATTGTAGCTTCTGAAAGATTTTAAGCAGTTACATTTCTTTAATTAAACCACCAAGATCTTCTTGCATTTCTTTAATTAAACCACGAAGATCTTGCATTTCTTTAATTAAACCATGAAGATCTTGCATTTCTTTAATTAAATCACGAAGATCTTGCATTTCTTTAATTAAACCATGAAGATCTTGCATTTCTTTAATTAAATCACGATGATTTTGCATTTTTTTAATTAAAACACGAAGATCTTACATTTCTTTAATTAAACCACGAAGATCTTGCATTTCTTTAATTAAACCACGAAGGTC
>SEYY01019682.1:257500-260000 GCA_009176605.1 Armadillidium nasatum
GCAGAAACAATATATATATAGTATATAATATATATATATATATATATATATATATATATATATATATATATATATATATATATATATATATATATATATATATATATATATATATATATATATATATATATATATATATATATATATATATATATATATAGCGAGGATAACCAAAACATATCTAAACACTTTAATGTTTAATTTTAAATATTAGCCGACTAGTTTCGGGTATAAGATCAGTTCTTCTTCTTCTTCTTCTTCTTCTTATTTATTATTATTATTATTATTATTATTATTATTATTATTATTATTATGTATTTCTTTAAAAAAAAAACAAATAAAGAGGAATAGATTCGAACATTTTATTTGTTGATGAAACTAAGAAGACAATTTCATGTTTCAGTGTTAATAATAATAATAATAATAATTATGTGTAAAAAAAAATTTTTATCAATTTTTTTATCAATTTTTCTCATATATGGTCAAACGGTTCCATATAAACTGATAACATGTCTAAGATAAACTCCGTCATACGATCGAACATACAGAAAATATACAGAGAACGTGTTTATACGTGTAATAGAGGTTTTAAAGGGCTTAAAATTTTCCTCCTCTTAGTTCCAAAGGGTTCCAAGATTGAACAACTCTACCAATTCCCAAGTTATAATTTGCTGAGACGGTAGACGTAGGATATTGTTGGATGAAGCTCTTCCAACCAATCAGGGTGAGTTCGCTCTTAGGTTAGGTTAGGTTAGGTTTGATTAAGTTAGGCTAGGTTTGGTTAGGTTAGGTTTGATTAAGTTAGGCTAGGTTTGGTTAGGTTAGATGTTTCTCATTATTGAAAAGAAAACCTTTGAGGGTGTTTTTGAAAGCCTATGGGGTAACATGTGAAGAAGGAGGAAATAATGGGAGTGGATGATAAAGATGCTCACCAAGGACTCTGGTATATGAGGTTGAGAATACGCTAGAGGAATGCACTAAAATGGTATAGCAGAAATAGGACGAAGCAGAGGACAAAACCCACCTACGTCTTCCCACTTTATATATATATATATATATATATATATATATATATATATATATATATATATATATATATATATATATATATATATATATATATATATATATATATATATATATATATATATATATATGAATAAATGGAAGAATAAGGGAGATGTGTGGATGGAGGAAGGGCGTGGTGAATAGAGCGGAGGAAGGTGTACTAAGATAGTTTGGACATGTGTGTAGAATGAAGGAAGACAGGTTAGTTGGCAGGTACTTAGATCCGAGGTGGAGGGGGAGAAAGGGGAGAGTAAGGTCAAAGTAGAGATGGATGGATGGGGTGGTGGAAATTTTGGGAGGAAGGAGTTTGAGTTAGGAAGAGGGTAACAAACTTGCGGAGGACAGAGTGACATGGAGGGAGATGGTGAGGGGGAATGAGAGGTAGGGATGAGTGTATTTGTGAAGGAATTGTAGCTAATACCACCCCACGAGAGTGGGAAAGGTGAAAAACAATAGTAATATATATATATATATATAATATATATATATATATATATATATATATATATATATATATATATATATATATATATATATATATATATATATATATATATATATATATATATATATATATATATATATATATTATATATATATATATATATATATATATATATATATATATATATATATATATATATATATATATATATATATATATATATATATATATATATATATATATATATATATATATATATATATATATATATATATATATATATATATATATATATATATATATATATATATATATATATATAATATTAGGGATGGAGCGATACCAAAATTTTTACCGATACGATACCGATACCGATACCGATACCTAAAAATTACCAGTTACCGATACCGATAACCGATACCCGGTATCGGTATCGGAAAAATGCCGATACTACTCCGATACCGATACCGATACCGATACTTTACTCTTATCCAAAAAATTTGCCGATACCGATACCGATACTGAAAAGGCCGATACCGATACCGATACCGATACCGGTATGGAAATTGCCGATACTAATAACCGATACCGATACCGATACTTTTCACTCCATCCCTAATATATATATATATATATATATATATAATATATATATATATATATATATATATATATATATATATATATATATATATATATATATATATATATATATATATATATATATATATATATATATATATATATATATATATATATATATCACTATTAAAATTAAATAGATAAAACACAAACACATACATACATACAATCTAATAAGTTTAGCAACTTACACTATATATATAAAATACAAAAAGGTCGCCTATACAATGTATGTATACACATGTAAACTTAAATTTTGTGTACACATTCCTGAGCGTTTTTTATCTATGTGCATTTTTATTTTTAATATCCATTGTGCAATGTTAATTTCTACACATCCCGTAA
>SEYY01019682.1:270000-272500 GCA_009176605.1 Armadillidium nasatum
TCTCTCTCTCTCTCTCTCTCTCTCTCTCTCTCTCTCTCTCTCTCTCTCTCTCTCTCTCTCTCTCTCTCTCTCTCTCTCTCTCTCTCTCTCTCTCTCTCTCTCTCTCTCTCTCTCTCTCTCTCTCTCTCTCTCTCTCTCTCTCTCTCTCTCTCTCTCTCTCTCTCTCTCTCTCTACTTTTTTGCACTTCCTTTTTCTCTCCTTTCTCAGGAGTTAAAATACAATGTTTTAGTTTCCCTATAGAAGGTTAATTGTCTGTTAGCTTTTAAGGAAGGGGTGGGCTCGTATTTAAACATATTTATTATTATTATATTATTATTATTATTATTATTATTATTATTATTATTATTATTATTATTAATATTATTATTATTATTATTATTATTATTATTATTATTATTACTATTATTATTATTATTATTATTATTATTATTATTATTATTATTATTATTATTATTATTATTATTATTATTATATACTTATTATTATTATTTATTATTATTCTAATTATTATTATTATTATTATTATTATTATTATTATTATTATTATTATTATTATTATTATTATTATTATGTTTAGAATTATTAGAATATTTCATACAGATTCCCATAACTGTTGAAACCTTTTTTGTTTTTGTTCCACCCTGTGTATTAGTTAATAAAAAAAAAATATATTTAAAGATAAAATTCTAAAACCACCCTGTATTAATATTTAGTATTCAAAATAATTCGAAACATCTTTTTCTTTTGTAAAAAAAAAAAAAAAAAAAAAAAAAAAAAAAAAATAATAATAATTCATATATATACAAAAAATGTTTTTTATGTAAATAGTTCCTTGTCATTAAACCCACAAATATGGACTTAAGGAAAGTAAAATCTTCGTAGTCTTCAACACCCAGTGGAATATATATATATATATATATATATATATATATATATATATATATATATATATATATATATATATATATATATATATTATATATATATATATATATATATATCATTATTATGTATAATATAATAAATATATAATAAAATAAATTCATATATATTATATATATATATATATATATATATATATATATATATATATATATATATATATATATATATATATATATATATATATATATATATATATATATATATATATATATATATATATATATATATATATATATATATAATATATATTATATATATATAAATTATAAACTTACGAAACTTGTAGAGGAGTAGGTTTGGAGCTTAGGAACCTACGTTTTCCGAACCGATACTGGGTCACTACAAACATGTAAATTTACTTTACTCCTATTATGGAGGACAGCATATCAATGAAATAGTAATTTGTGCAAACTGTGATAGTAAACAGGAAAGCATCACCAGCTCTCGGAGCGTGTGGTTTACTCGCTCTGAACTGGTGGTGGCCTGAAGGTTCAGTATTTTGTCTGCCTGGAGGGACGGCATATGCCCTGGTAGGTGAAGTCCGCTCTCAGAAAAAAAAAAAAACATGATAGTAAACAAGGGTTGCAGAATGTTTCTGACATCATTTTAAAAGGCATTCGAATAGTAGGTCATTACGTTCAGTGCTGGCTTTGTATCGTTGAATTTGAAGATCTGGCGTACTAACTACACTGTTCAAATCATTTGTTCTCCAGTTATTCCGGCTAATATAGGTGCCATTACACTGGGCGAATTTCAAGCCAGCGAGAAGCGAGTTTACAAGCCGGCCAGTGAGCGATTTATATATAATATATATATATATATATATACTATATATATATATATATATATATATATATATATATATATATATATATATATATATATATATATATATATATATATATATATATAATATATATAACCTGTAAGATAGGAGAATTGTAAGTGGTTCGTGCGATGAGGTTACATGCCCTTGAGTTGAATATGAAGTTGATGTATGTATTAATGTATTGATGTATGTATTAATTGTGATCATGTACCAATTTTATAAGAAAATAATTGAGAGCGGGCTTAATTGAACTGTGATTGGCTGAATCTGAGATGATCTCCATTTTATATAAATATTTATTTCCAGCTTAATAGGAACGAACTTCTGTTCACGACTGTACCAATTTTATACAGTTTACTGTACTTAAATCTTTGAATATTATTTATAATCCCAAATTAGAAAATAATTCATTACAAAAGATAATGGATGGTAAATTCTAAAATTTAATTAGTTTTATGTATAAAATGATTCAACCTTTTTTTTAAATTTAGAAGTATTTATTTTTTTCAATTGGTAAAAAAAATTTTGAAGTAAAATTTCGATTAGTTTTTTTTTTTTTTTAATTCCAACTTTGTTTCAATACCAATCTTATTTTCTATCAAATTTTTGTTGCTTTTTTTTAAAAAATTTTCTTTTATACACAACTAAACCTATTTCAATTTCCATATTCTCAGTCTTACATGTATCAATCTATTTTCCTAACTTCCTTGAACTTGCACACTTTC
>SEYY01019682.1:277500-287500 GCA_009176605.1 Armadillidium nasatum
GCGCAACGATGTTGTCTGTTCTCGTGTCTCTAATTTGGAGTCTTCTGAATTCTCTACTTTATGGCTTAAACTTTCTTGCAACTCTACAACTAAATTCATTTGTTCTGTCTACTTATCTCCTAACTCTACAGACTATCCAAAAATTCTTCGACTATCTTAACTCCAAAATAGAACACATTCTTTCTTCTTCTCCCTTTCTCCGAAATCATCATTTTAGGTGATTTCAATGTTCACCACCGCCAATGGCTTTCATCTAGTTCTCAAGATCCAGCTGGTGAACTCGCCTTCCAATTTTCTATCCAGAACAACCTTGAGCAGTTGGTGCATCTCCCTACCCGTATCCCTGACCGTCTTGGTGATGAACCCAACATTCTAGACCTTTTTCTAACTTCTAATCCTTCTCCTTATACTGTTAAACTCTTTCCTCCTCTGGGTTCATCCGATCACCTTCTTATCTCTGTATCTTGTCCTGTCTCTTCAAGTCTTCCGCAAGAACGGCCCCCGACCTTGGTTTAACTCTGCTTGTTCTCGTGCTATCCGCCGCAGGGATGCTGCCTTCAGGGATTACCGTCGTCTTCAAACTCCAGAAACTCATGCAACTTATATTTCATCCCGGAATCGTGCAAAATCTATTCTTCGAGATACTAAAAACTCTTTTCTCCGTCGCAAATGCAATAATCTTTCTGGCTCCTCTTCCTCTCGCCCTTTCTGGCATTTTGCAAAAAATGTCAACTCTAACTTTGCTTCTTCCTCTTTCCCTCCTCTAGTATCTTCTGACGGTACAACTGCCGTTTTGCCTTCCTCTAAAGCTGAACTCTTTGCTCAAACTTTTGCCTTAAATTCAACCTTAGACGATTCCGGAGCTGTTCCTACTCCTTCAACCCCCTCAAACTCATTTATGCCTAAAATTGTAATTTCTTCTAAAGACGTCACTTCTGCTCTCTCTGAGCTTAACACTAAGAAGGCGTACGGTCCTGATGGTATCCCTCCTGTGGTTCTCAAAACTTGTGCTTCCGAGCTTGCACCCTGCCTTGGTAAACTATTTCGTCTATGTCTTTCTACTTCAACCTTCCCTTCTTGCTGGAAACGTGCGCTCATTCAGCCTGTGCCGAAGAAGGGGGACCCCTCTCAACCCTCTAACTATCGTCCAATTTCTTTAACCTCCGTTCTTTCTAAAGTTTTCGAATCTATCCTTAACAGGAAGATTTGGAAACATCTCAATTCTTCTAATCTTATCTCTGATCGCCAGTATGGCTTTCGTAAGAAACGCTCTACTGGTGATCTTCTTTCCCTTCTCTCTGACTCTTGGTCCTCCGCTCTTCGGCATTTCGGTGAATCTTTTGCTGTGGCGCTAGACATATCGAAAGCTTTCGATAGAGTCTGGCACAAAGCTTTGATTTCCAAACTTCCCTCTTTCGGAATCTATCCTTCTCTCTGTGACTTCTCTCTGATTTCCTTTCCGGTCGTTCTATAGCAACTGTTGTAGACGGCCACCGTTCATCCTATAAATCTATTAATAGTGGTGTTCCTCAAGGATCTGTCCTATCCCCAACACTTTTTCTGTTTTTCATTAATGACCTTCTCTCTATTACTTCATCTCCTATCCACTCCTATGCTGATGACTCCACCCTTCATTACTCTTTTCATTTTGAAAGGCGCCCCTCCAACAACAGTTAATAGAGGCAAGGAGGGTGGCCTTGGAGCAACTAACCTCTGATCTATCTCTCATTTCAAATTGGGGCAGAGAAAACATGGTCGTTTTCAATGCCTCAAAAACTCAATTCCTCCATCTCTCTACTCGACACAATCTTCCACACAACTATGATATCTTCTTCGAAAACACGCAACTCAAACCTTCATCTGTCCTTAATATTCTCGGTGTTTCTTTTTCTCGTGATCTTTCTTGGAAAGATCACATTACCTCTCTTTCTAAACAAGCTTCTAAGAGGTTGGGTGTTCTGAGGCGCCTTCAGTATTTCTTCACACCACCCCAGTTGCTTGCTCTGTATAGGGGTGTTGTTCGCCCTTGTATGGAGTATGCGTCCCACATCTGGGGTGGTTCCACTCATACAGCTCTCCTGGAAAAGGTGGAGTCTAGAGCTTTTCGTCTTATCAACTCTCCTGCTCTCACTAATTCTCTCCAATCTCTTTCTGCCCGTCGAAATTGTTGCGTCACTCTCTCTATACTATCGCTATTACAATGGACACTGCTCTTCTGAACTCTCTCGTCGCATACCTCCTCCATTGAGAAGGGCTCGTGCGACTCGTCTTTCTACACAGTCTCATCCTTTCTCTGTCCAACTCTCTGACCCCAGACTTAACCGCTATGCTCAATCTTACATGTACTCTACTGGTAAAGTCTGGAACACACTTCCCTTCATCTATTTTCCCAACTTCCTATTGACTTAGCACCTTTCAAACGCCGTGTATCAGGTCATGTCGGCCTTTAATTAGACCATGTTCCCGACTTTCCCCCAACTCTGGTGGAACATTGGTAGGCCTCTGGCCTTTGCCCACCAGAGGTATATATATATATATATATATATATATATATATATATATATATATATATATATATATATATATATATATATTATATATATATATATATATATATATATATATATATATATATATATATATATATATTATATTTATTTAAATAAAAGTTTTTATTTTATTTTGATTTATTAGACTGATCGATTTGCGTCCTTGAGGACGTCGTTCCGATCCCCATATTCGGATCCTAGGTTGAAATGACCTAGAAAAGTTACTCTCCTAGAATAGGGCAATGCCCGTGAGATGTGTACTTTATAATAATAATAATAAAAATTGATGTAAGTAAGAAAATTTTGATAAAAAAAAAAAAAAAAAAAAAAAAAAAAAAAAAAAAATCAAATTTTTTTTTTTTTTTGTTTTTTAAATTGTACTCACGAACTTAGGGCATATGCCGTCCTTCCAGGCAAGCAAATGCTGCCCTTCAGGCCATCACGAGACAGAGCGAGTGAACCACGTCCACAAGCAACGAGAGCTCGTGATGCTCTCCACTTGATATGCTAAAGTGAAATGTTTGTTTTTTTTGTTTCTTTATAGTAGACTTGTAATTTTCTAAACTATTTTAATTTTTTTTCTCATTTTTCCACCAAAAAAAAAAAAATAAAAAAAAAAAAATAAAAAAATTTTTTTTTTTTTTTTTTTTAAACCTTTGCTTCCAGTCCTCTTTTCCATCAGTTTTAAATACTGATTAATTCCAGATTCCTCTTCCAAACCCTCAGCCCCCCCCAAAAAAAAAGAAAAAAAATTTTTTTTATATTTTTATATATATATATATATATATATTTATATATATATATATATATAATATATATATATATATATATATATATATATATATATATATATATATATATATATATATATATATATATATATATATATATATATATATATATATATATATATATTTTTTTTTTTTTTTTTTTTTTTTTTTTTTTTTTTATTTATTAATATTTTTATTTTTATTATTATAATTATATATATATATATATATATATATATATATATATATATATATATATATATATATATATATATATATATATATATATATATATATATATATATATATATATATATATATATATATATATATATATATATATATATAAATGAATCTGAATTATTTGATGTATTATTATTACTTATTTTTAGAGAAAGATGATTTCTACACAAAATAAACACCCTGTATTAAGTATTGAAAATTAAAATTACCTCGACTTATAAGGAGAGAGAGAGAGAGAGAGAGAGAGAGAGAGAGAGAGAGAGAGAGAGAGAGAGAGAGAGAGAGAGAGAGAGAGAAAGAAAAGAAAGAGAGAAAAGAGAGAGAGAGAAAATAGAAAGAAAGATAGAGAGAGAGAATGAATGAAAGAGAAAAAAAGAAAGAGAGAGAGAGAGAGAGAGAGAGAGAGAGAGAGAGAGAGAGAGAGAGAGAGAGAGAGAGAGAGAGAGAGAGAGAGAGAGAGAGAGAGAGAGAGTCAGATGAATTGATTAGTGGATAAATTGATAGAAAGATAAAAACAAGATAGATTAAGAGAGAAAAAGTGAAATCTGAAAAATGAAAAAGATACACTTAAAAAAGATGTTACAAGATTTTTTTTATATAAAAAATTTAAAAAAAAAAATTTTTTTTTTTGAAAGGAAAATTGAAATCGAATTTTTTTAGAATATAAGAAACGAATTCAAAATTTTACTAACAGTTTTACTGTATCATATATATATATATATATATATATATATATATATATATATATATATATATATATATATATATATATATATATATATATATATATATATATATATATATATATATATATATATATATCTGAATTTACTTCAATATATTTTCAAGAAATATAAAAATTAAGACTTAGAATTCTATCCCAAGTAAATAACATGTATAAGAATTGAGAGTCAATAGTATTATGCAAAATTTGTCCTAACGAATCGTTGGGCCAAGTGGCAAAAACATTCACAGTAAAATTTTCAATAGAGAAAAGACATGTTAAGCATAAGAAAGTCGCTTCATCGATTTTTTTCTAGTAAGAAAATAACTGAAAAAATTTGTTGACATTTTAGCCACTTGTCCCAACGGTTCGTTAGGAAAAATTTTGCAGTGTATGTATAAATCTTCAGTGGTGGTTAATATATGTTCAGAATGGCAGTTTGAGTTTACCTTCAAGACTATTTTGGCTCATAGTGAAAAAGTGATCGGTTCAAGTGATAAAGGTCCTAAGTTAGATTCCTCATGTGGACCATTGGAAGTAACTATCTAGAGAGCTCCCCTCCAAGATGAGGTTTAACTATAAAAACTAGTTAATGCATGTTTAAACGATACGTCAAGATCGCTGAATGGTTTAATTAGTATAGATTCAAGTCTTATTCACTAGTTATACTTTATATAAGTAACGTTTTCTTATTAATTTGTATTTGTTTCTGAAGGAGGGTCCTCAATCCCAAAGAATAGCCTAACCTAACTGAGCTTAACCTAATCTAACCTAACCTAACCTGACCTAACCTAACGTAAGTCAACTTAACCTAACCTAACCTAATTAAACTTAAATTAACCTAACCTAAATCAACTAACCTAACCTAACCTAACTTAACTAACTTAACCTAACCTAAATCAACTTAACCTAACCTAACCTAAACCTAACCTAACCTAAATCAACTTAACCTAACCTAACCTTTTAAAGCGCTGGTTTATCAACACCCGGAAACAGAATTTCATAAGTTCCGAGTTTGAAGAGTGAAAAACTATCCTCTCTGAAAACTCGAAACATTTTCAGTTAAAAAATTAATAGTCATATAAACTGAAAACTTAATTTATTATTTGCAAATTAAACGAAAAAAAAAATATTTATTTATTTATTATTATTATTATTAAAAAAAAATTTTTTTTTTTTTTTTTTTTTTTATTATTATATATATATATATATATATATTATATAATTATATATATATATATATATATATATATATATATATATATATATATATAATATTATATATATATATATATATATATATATATATATATATATATATATATATATGCGTGTGTGTGCTGGCGCCAACAAAGCATTAATAATAATCAATGTAATATTTATTTATTACCAAACAATATTTATGATATATATATATAAAAAAAAGAAAAAAAAATATTATGGAAAAAATGTCTTCAGAGTAAAATTTAAATATATCTTTTATTTTTTATTTTTTTAATGAAAATATTAAATTTCTTATGAATAAGCTTATTATAAATTAATAATTTAAACTTTTATTATTTTCAATTTCTTTTTTTTTTTTTTTTTTTTTTTTTTTTGGTGCTTGGAGTCAAATACATGGGATACGCCCTTTGTTTTTTGTAGATAATCTGTTGGAAGAGTACTTTGTAGTTAGGAGGAGTGAATTCAGAGAAATAGTTGGGAAATATATATATATATATATATATATATATATATATATATATATATATATATATATATATATATATATATATATATATATATATATATATATATATATATATATATATATATATATATATATATATATATATATATACCTGTGATATATGATTAGGTGCATGGGATTCTGAAATTTATGAACATGAAGATGGATAGTTGTCCGTATGACATTGTTCCTAGCTCAGCTCTATTCTCTATGCCTTAATACTAATACTTTTACTCAGTAGCGAAAGCTCGCATATGTTCAACCGGTCTCGAAAAAATGTAGCCTCTCTGAACCTTCTAACTATCGCTCTATTGCTCTCACCTATATTTTATCTAATTTCTTTGAAACTCCCATCAACTCTTCATTTTCTTGGTCATTTGGAATATCACTCCTTTCTTTTAGTTCATCAGTATGGTTTTTCGACGTTCAAGGTCTACTAGTGACATACTTTCTTATCTTACTGATCTATGGTCTTCTTCCCTTAGAGACTACGAGAAGTCTTGTGTGGTGGCGCTTGACATATCGAAGGCTTTTGATCTTGTATGTATTTGGGCATGTATTCTTGTGTGCTGCATATGACATGTGTCATTGCTCTATAAGCTCCCTTCCTTTTCTTTGCTTACTTATGTCTAATTTCCCTCTCAAATCGCTCCATACCAACACTTGTTGATGGAGCGATCTCTACTTCTTTCTCTATTAATTGGGATGTTCTTCAGGGTTTGGTTATATCCCCTACTTTATTCCTGTTTTTCATCAACAACTTTTTCAGCTGTACTTCTAACTCTGTTCATTCTAATGCTGACGATTCAACTCTCCATTCTTCTACTCACTTCAAATATGTTCCCATTTGCTTTCAGAGTTGCTTCTCGCCTTCAACTTTCCGATTCCAAAATTCTTGCCGATCTGGATGGGATTTTCAGGTGGTTCCACCGCAACTTATGGAATTCAACTTTTTAAAAACAACTTCGTCACATCTCTCTCTCTCTCTCTCTCTCTCTCTCTCTCTCTCTCTCTCTCTCTCTCTCTCTCTCTCTCTCTCTCTCTCTCTCTCTCAAAAAACACCTCCAAGCTTTTCTATCTTCGACGGCTTCCCGTCTACATAAACAAAAAATTATCTTGGAAACCCCATAACAACGGTTGCTAAGGTGGCCTAAAAAAAGCTGGGGAGTTCTGTTCAGGTTGCGGGAATGTTTTTCTTCTGAACAGTTACTCCGATTATATATGGGCTTTATCCGCCCTTGCATGGAGTACTGTTCTCACATTTAGGTTGGCTTTGGTTCCACCCTTCTTTTGGATAGGGTTGAGTCTAAGGCTAAAAGACTTATAAACTGTTCCCTACTTTCAAACTACTTTGAACCCCTTTCGCTGAGACGTGACGTTGGCGCACTCTCTTTTTTCCTTTAGGTACTACAATAGCAGGTGCTCGAAGAAGTTGACTTTTCTTTTTCCACCGCCATTGCTCTCCCTACGCAGCACAAGGTGTGCCTTGCTTGCCCATGAAATTAAGTGTAAGTATTGAAAATTCTAAGCTTGCACGTTGTAGTACCTCCTTCTTTCCAGCCACCTCTGTTCTGTGGAACTCCCTACCTTCTGCTTTTCCTGCTGTATTTAACCTACCTCTCTTTAAATTTTGTATGTTTCCACCTGAGGGATCTACGTTAGTCTCTGGGTTGAGTGGGTTTTCTTTTATTTTATAATTATGCCCCTCCTCGAAAAGGGTTCTACCCGTGAGTGGTTGTAATATATATATATATATATATATATATATATATATATATATATATATATATATATATATATATATATATATATATATATATATATATATATATATATATATATATATATATATATATATATATATATTATATATATATATTATATAATATAATATATTATTAATATATATATATATATATATATATATATATATATATATATATATATATATATAATATATATATATATATATATATATATATATATATATATATATATATATATATATATATATATATTATATATATATAATTAGTGGTGATTTATTAAAATTGATAATTGATATATCGATGTAATTTTTAACAATAACCCATAATATTTTGGAATATATTACATAATATTACAGGCCAAATAAAACTGGACAAATGGATTTGGTGTTATATATATATATATATATATATATATATATATATATATATATATATATATATATATATATATATATATATATATATATATATATATATATATATATATATATATTATAAGAAGCTGATATTAGGGTGCGTACTTAAACCATGTTTTTTTTTTTTTTTTATTTTTTTAAAAGTAATTCCAAGAATAAAAAGAGAAATACAAAGTCCTAATTAATGAAACTAATTAATTAATAAAATAATTAATTAATTAATTAAACCCATATACATGCAACTCCATAAGAAATATCAGAAATTTTAATCTTTATATAGGTACTTTCCAGTCGTAAAAAAATAGTAGTAGTAAATAGTAGTAGTAGTAGTAATTGTAGTAATAGTAATAATAGTAATAGTAGTAATAATTCTAGTTTTATCATTTATCATTAAACTATGGTAGTTTAACAATGGATTAGTATATTATGGTAGGTAGTTAATATATTATATATATATATATATATATATATATATATATATATATATATATATATATATATATATATATATATATATATATATATATATATATATAAAAATAAAAAATAAAAAAAAATTAAAAAAATAAAAAAAAAAAAAAAAAAAAAAAAAAAAAAAAAAAAAAAAAAAAAAAAAAAAAAAAAAAAAAAAAAAAAAAAAAAAAAAAAAAAAAAAAAAAAAAAAAAAAAAAAAAAAAAATATATATATATATATATATATATATATATATATATATATATATATATATATATATATATATATATATATGTGTGTGTGTGTGTGTGTGTGTGTGTGTGTGTCTGTGTATGTATGTGTGTATGTGTGTTGAGTAGAGCGTTAGAAAACTTTTACTTTTCACGCCACCTTCTCACCTCATCAGTGGGCAACCCTCTTCCTTCCTTACTTGATATATTTCAGAATATTAAATACATATCCAAGAGTCTGAATATAATAAATACAACAAAATTGTTCATGTTGAAGTTACATCAGAATTCCTTCTGCTGTGAATCAATAAACAACAATTATCTTTTCATTTCCATTTCCCCCTCCTGTAGCAGTTTTATAGTCGAAGGCCTCAGGAGGTAATGTGTCTCTAATTCGTCACCGAGATACAGGTTTGTTGTTGTGTTTATTAATGTCATTTTTTTTTCGAATTAATTTTTATAAACATTCGTTAAAATCTTTTAAAATTCATTGCTAATTAAGTCTTGAACATCATTCTCATCACCGCACAGCACTAAAACGCACGCACCGCACTAAAACGCACCACACTGAATTACCTGACATTCATTTCGTACCGCACCGCACTGAAATCAGCGCTCCACACTGCATTACCTGGCATTCAATTTGTACCGCACCGCAGCTATATGGGGCGCACCGCGCCTAACCGAAATCATTGCACCATATATAATATATATATATATATATATATATATATATATATATATATATATATATATATATATATATATATATATATATATATATATATATATATATATATATATATATATATATATATACCACCTCGCAAAATTATCGCATTACTGAGCGAAAGGTGCATACAGATATGAAAGAATACAGGATATAGACCACCATATGTTTAATGTGTTTCATACATGTCGAGAGAGATAATACACACACATATGGGTACAAAAGGGTATGGGAACATCCCTACAAAATCTATATACGAGGACATAGGTGTATGGCGCAAAACAGGGGCATTTACCTGTAGCTATATGGGTTTGTCCATAGGATGTGTTGATGGTGCCTCAGTACCGTGCGTGACCACCTCTCGATGTAATAATGACAGACCTGGC
>SEYY01019682.1:292500-295000 GCA_009176605.1 Armadillidium nasatum
ATAAAAATTGCAATCTACATTTCGGGTGTTATTTCTTGTTTCTCAATCTTTTTTATTTTATTTTTATTTGAATATTAAATAACTGTTACTAAAATACTGTTTTGGATATTTTATTTATTAATCAGCCGTACGATATATATCTCAATCTACATTTCAGGTGTTATTTCTTGTTTCTCAACCTAAAAAGTTTTTTTTTTCCATTTGAATATTAAAAAACTTTCTAAAATACTGTTTTGGATATTTTATTTATTAATCAGCCGTATGATAAAAATCTCAATCTACATTTCGGGTGTTATTTGTTTTTCAACCTTTATTAAGTATTTTTTTCATTTGAATATAAAAAAACTTAATAAAATACTGTTCTGGATATTTTATTTATTAATCAACCGTGCGATAAATATCTCAATCTACATTTCGGGTGTTATTTCTTTCTCAACCTTTTTGAGTTTTTTTCTTTTGGATATTAAAAAACTGTTACTAAAATACTGTTTTGGATATTTTATTTATTAATCAGTAGTACGATAAATATCTCAATCTACATTTCGGATGTTATTTGTTTTTCAACCTTTTTAAGTTTTTTTTTTATTTGAATATTAAAAAACTGTTACTAAAATACTGTTTTGGATATTTTATTTATTAATCAGCTGTACGATAAATATCACAATCTACATTTTTTTTTTTTAATTTGACGTCTGCCAGGCAAAACATTTTATTAATCACCAGTAGGATAAATATCACAATATGCATTTTTTAATTTAACACCTGCCAGGCGTACGAGTATGAGGTAATTAAAGGGTCGTGAAGTTATTAACTTTATTTTTTGTCTTTTTTTTGAGGGGACGCTAGGCTTAAAAAGTTGAGAAACGCTGCTCTATACGGATATAGATGTTCTATCTTGGATATTGTTGATGATTTTTCAATGTCTTACACTCTCACTGATAAGGTCTGTCTGTTTGTCAGTCTTCTATTGTTAACTACCTTAACTCCTGACTATTCTGATTGCCCTTCTTCAAAATCTTTTTTTTTTTTTTTTTTTTATACAGAAGATCAGCTGTTAATACTAGGGAGGGAAGATTACCTGATTTAATTTCTCTCTGTATTTTAAGGAAAATGTTTTTCTTTTTTTTTTTTTTTTGGTTGGTACTGGTTTTTGTCTACTTTCTACTAAAAACTTCTCTACATTGAAGGCAGCGAAAGGATTGTGTATGAAACAAAAAGATTTGTTAACATTCTCTCAAAAGCTTCCACCCTTCTTTTTCTTTCCTTTTCTATAGCCACTGAAGCCGAAGGTGCCCCAAAGATATATTTTTTTCTCACTTCAATCCACCGTCTTTACATTGCAATTCTAATCAAGATTTCCGAAAGGAGATTTAAAAATTCTACTCTTGCTTCCTGTTTACCTCCTCCTCCTTTCCAGCTATTTCTGAATTGTGGAATTATACTTGACTTGATATTGCTTTCTCAATGAATAAAATCCTTCCTACTTTAAAACTTGTATCTGCACACATAAGAGCATATCCCAATAATTGATCTGGAGTTTGTGGCAACTTACATTGATCTGGAGTTATATATATATATATATATATATATATATATATATATATATATATATATATATATATATATATATATATATATATATATATATATATATATATATATATATATATATATATATATATATATATATATATATATATATATATATTTATATAACTTTTTGAGAACATGAATATTCAAGAATAAAAGAAGGGAGAAGACTCTAGGTCTACCAATAAACATGGCGCTCTTTAAAACATGAAAGCGAAAAACGATAAAAATTTGAAGATAACTAATATCCGTTTTATAGAGTTTTATCCAAAATCTCGTAAGTTGTGATTTAGTTAAAATATTCCAAATTAGAAAGAGATGATATCCTGATTTTGATATACTTGTGCCTGCTGCGCTTGTGGTTTATGATGTATTAGTAAGAGATGATATCCCGATTTTGATAGACGTATTCCTATGACGTTTGTGGTTTATAATGCATTAGTAAGAGAAGATATCCCGATTTTGATAGACGTATTCCTATGACGTCTGTGGTTTATAATGCATTAGTAAGAGAAGATATCCCGATTTTGATAGACGTATTCCTAATACGTTTGTGGTTTATGATGGCAATAGAAGGGAAGATATCCCGATTTTTATAGACGTATACCTAATACGTTTGTGGTTTATGATGCATTAGTAAGGGAAGATATCCCAATTTTGATAGATATATACCAACGGGGCTCGTGTTTTATGATGCATTAGTAAGAGAAGATATCCTGATTTTGATAGACCTACTTCGTTCATGGTTTATGATGCATTAGTAAGAGAAGATATCTCGATTTTGATAAACTAGACCTACGGCACTTGTGGTTTTCAATGCGTTGTTTTCGGCTTTGTGTTTAACTATAACAAGAAGGAAATTTTAATTAAATATAATGATGCCTATGCCATATAAGATATACTCCACTTC
>SEYY01019682.1:305000-307500 GCA_009176605.1 Armadillidium nasatum
AGAGATGGCTGGAAAGCAGGAGGCACCACTGCGGACAAGCTTGGAGTTAGTTACCTATGTCCACACAAAATTTGTGTGCAGACAATGCATTCCCTGTGCTACGAGACTTCTGTAAAGGTGGAGGTATGTGAGTGGACAGTTCTCCCGAGCGTTTGCTTCTGTTGTACCTTTAGAAAAGAGACAAGGCACCAAGGTCATGTGGTAAAGGGTCAAGTGAGTTAGAAAGAGTGGAAAATTTATAAAGTTGGCTCAACCTTATCCAAAAGAAGTGTGAAACCTGAGTCATACGAGATGTGAGAGCAGTACTTCATACAAGGGCGGATGAGACTATTGTATAATTGGAGTAACTGCGAAGAAGTAAAAAATGCAGGAGAGAAAGGAGAACCATCGAAATAAATAGAAAAGTTAGGAGGTATCTTTGAGAGAGAAAGAGAGAGAGAGAGAGAGATTGATTTCAAGAGGAGTTTTTAAAGAGTTGAATTTCACAAGGTTCGAGACAACGACACTGGGAAATTCTAGTCACATCAGCAAGGATGGAATCGGAAAGATGAAGACGAGAGGCAAAAGAGGGAGCAGATTTGAAATGAGTAGAAGAATGGAGGGTCGAGTCATTGGCATATGAATGGATACGGTTAGATGAGCAGCTGAGTAGATCATTAATGAAAGGTAGGAATAGAGTAGGACACAAGACAGAACCTTCAAGAGCACCACTATTGACAGGAAATGAAGAAACAGTCACCCCTCCCCTATCAACAACAATCGAAATGGAACGATTAGAAAGAAAGTTAGACATGAGTAAGCAAAGAGAAGGAGGAAACCCAAAGGAGGGGAGTTTGGGAAGCAATGAAGCATGTCATACCCGGTCAATGCCTTAGATATGTCAATCGCCACCACACAAGTCTCCCCATGATCCCTAAGGGCAGAAGACCATGAATCTGTGAGAAAGTAAAATATAATCCCAGTAGATTTCGAACGTCGAAAATCATGCTGATGATCAGAAAGAAGGGAATGTTATTCCAGATGATCTAAGAAATGAAAGTTGAGAAGGGTTTCAAAGATCTTAGACAGAATGCAAATGAAAAGCTACCTTTCTTCGGAATAGATTGGACTAATAAGCGCTTCCAACATTGAGGGAAAATAAGAGTACTGAGGAATAGAGAGAAAAGTTGAGCGAGGAACGGAGCGAGCTCAGAAGGACACTCGCTTAAACTCGGGGAGGAATGTCATCCAAGCCGGTTACCTTTTTAAAGTTCATAGATTCCAGAAGTCCATGCACCTGATCAAATGTAATCACAGGTAAAGGCATGTGATATATATATATATATATATATATATATATATATATATATATATATATATATATATATATATATATATATATATATATATATATATATATATATATATATATATATATATATATATCCTCCGGTGGGCAAAGACCAGAGGCCTACCAATATCTACTGGAGTTTGGAAACTATCAGGTCCTAGTCGATAATGGCCGATATGATCCGATACACGGAAAAAGTAGGAATATATAAATTATAAAAAATAAAATATTATATAAAAGTAAATGTACATTGAATATTATAAAGTTTATAAAAATTATATATAGGAATATATAACTTTCCTAAATTATTTTTAATATATATATAATATATATATATATATATATATATATATATATATATATATATATATATATATATTAATATATATATATATATATATATATATATATATATATATGAAAATAATTAGTTTTATATTCATGCTATCCAAAAAAAAGTAATCAAACATTAGACAACAACAAATTAAAAACTTTCAAAATTTTATAAATCCGCAAAATCCATATTTAATAATTGCGGATGCGGATGGGGATATTGCAAAATCATGAACTGTGGATGCGGATGAGGATGTTAACTTTAAGGCGGATGTTATGCTGATGCGGATGTCACATACATCACTAATATATATATATATGTATGGGTGTGAAACATGGATGCTAAGTGCTCGAGCGAGAAAAAATTTGAATGTCTTTGAAATGAAAGGTTTGAGAGCGATTTGTAAATTGAGAAGGATTGATAGGATTAGAAATGAAAGAATAAGGGAGATGTGTAAATGGAAGAAGGGTGTAGTTGATAGAGCGGAGGAGGGTGTGCTAAAATGGTTTGGACATATGTGTAGAATGA
The DNA here is from genome assembly GCA_009176605.1 of Armadillidium nasatum. Classification (NCBI taxonomy): domain Eukaryota; kingdom Metazoa; phylum Arthropoda; class Malacostraca; order Isopoda; family Armadillidiidae; genus Armadillidium; species Armadillidium nasatum. The sequence goes on from SEYY01019682.1 coordinate 307,193, forward strand.
ATGAGGACAGAATGGTGGGCAAGGTACTTAGATCCGAGGTGGATGGTGGTAGGGGGAGGGGAAGGCCAAAGTGGAGGTGGATGGATGGAGTGAGAGAGATTTTGGGTGGAAGGAATTTGAGTTTAGAAGAGGGTAGAAGACTTGCGGAGGACAGAGTGAGATGGAGGGCGGTGGTGAAAGGGGTTGAAAGGTAAGAATGGGTATGATTGTAAGAGAATTGTGGCGGGCACCACCCCACGAAAGTGGGAAAGGTGATAGTGAAATAAATAAATAAATATATATATATATATATATATATATATATATAT
>SEYY01019682.1:317500-319348 GCA_009176605.1 Armadillidium nasatum
AAACAAAAAATATTTAGTTATCCGAGAAATATATATCTAAAGTAAGTTAAGGTCTGAGGACCGTGGTGTCTAACCATGGGACCCATTTTTAACAATCCACTTATTCGGGTCACCTAATGGTATACAAATGCCACAACATTTAGAGGTCTTGTATCTTCGTGATAAAAATTCCAGTTCATATATAATATCAATCGTGTCTAACTAAAGGATCATGTTTCACTCATTTATATAACTTGACATATTGAATACAGATTAGCGCATCATGTAAACCATTTGTACCGTCTTAATTCAACGGGTCCTTCATAGTAAGTATTGCAGTGGTACCGTCGCATTCTTGACCAACAGTGAATAGCGGGTTTGTTGTTCAGTAGTGCCATATTTAGTGAATTGGACGTTCCTTTTAATGTGTGACTGTTTCCATGGTCCAGTGTCTACACACATACACACACACACACACACACACACACACACACACATATATATATATATATATATATATATATATAATATATATATATATTATATATATATATATATATATATTATATATATTATATATATAATTATACTTATCATATGTATATATATATACTAATATTTCGTAAAGTCCGTGACGTATATTTATAGAAGTAAAGATATTTAAATAATTTTAATCGCACTATTAAAGGTCCAACCTTTGACCCCCTCCCTGGATTTGCTAAATATCACAACCTAAAATCAAGGATTTAATGGGTGGGTTTTATCCCTTATCGGTGATAAGGGATTATTTATTATCGATAATAAAAAAAAAATTATCAGCTTATTAAGCTAATCCGATTTTATTTTTGTGGGATTGATGAGGGAGAGGGGAGAGGCGGAGGGGGTGGAGTAATGTGTATTTAGTGTTTTATGGGAAGTAGGTTTAAAATACTTAAATGTAGGAGTGATTTAAATTTATCTACCTTTTGATTATATATAATATTATATATCTATATATATATATATTATATATATATATATATATATATATATTATATATATATATATATATATATATGGGCAGCGAACACAGAGATTAGACAGTAGAAAGTCTCTCTCTCACCCCCCACTCCTTTCTCTCCCTCCTTCCCTCTCTCTCTATCTCCCTGCTTTCCTCCCTCTCTCCCTTCTTCCCTCCCTCCTTCTCTCCCTTCTTCCCTCCCTCCCCCTCTCCTTCCCTCTCTCCTTCCCTCTCTCCCTCCCTCTCTCTCTCTCTCTCTCATCTTAATGGAAGATATCACTGAAACGGGAAATACTGTTTTGAAAATTGATGGAAAAATCAAGAATTTGAAGCAGGAAGGTTCTTGAATTTGAGTGGGTGTTTTGTAGAGGTTGTCGACACTCTTTAAAAAAGAACTTTAATAAATGCCATTTGAATAAATCTGGGAAAGAAAGAAAGAAAAAAATAAAGACATTTGAGTGCAAAACAAATTTTTGAATATATTGTCTTATAGTTCATATATATATATATTATATATATATATATATATATATATATATATATATTAATATATATATATATATATAGAATATATATATATATATAGATATATATATATATATATATATGTATATATGAGATTGTATATATTTTTTTTTTTTTTTTTTTTTTTTAAATGAGATTTACTTAAATTTATTTATTTTTATTTATTTTTTAATTAAAAATAAATAAAAAGAAATGTATCTTATCTTTGCCGCTAGTGTGGTTCGAACAGTAAAAAGATCTTCTTGCGTAGTGGAAGTCCAGGGTTCGATTCCTGATATGATTCTTTAAGAAGAGACTTGATAATTTAACTCATTGTATAAGGCAATACCAGTAAGTTGCAAGCT
>SEYY01019683.1:0-2500 GCA_009176605.1 Armadillidium nasatum
CTATCTATCTATCTATCTATCTATCTATCTAACTACTATCTATCTATCTATCTATCTATCTATCTATCTATCTATCTATCTATCTATCTATCTATCTATCTATCTATCTATCTATCTATCTATCTATCTATCTATCTATCTATCTATCTATCTATCTATCTATCTATTATATAAGTAAATTCGCCTGATAATTGAGACAAAAATAGTGACTTAGTATTCAAATAGAAGACCAAATAGAAGACCACATAGCACTATAAATCATAACACTCAATTAGAGCCCAAATAATATATATATATATATATATATATATATATATATATATATATATATATATATATATATATAGTAGAATGAATATATTTTTTGCCCATTTTTTGTACACATAATCTTCCTCTTTTGAAGATCCTATTTGATTTCTTTTGAAAAAGATTTCTTTTTTTTTCTTTTTATTTTCTTTTTTTTCTTTTTTTTTCTTTTGTGAATGTTTTCTTCGATTCAGAGAGTGATATATCTCTTCCTTAGTATCTCTTTTCCTCTATTCCTTTGTATATATTTTTTTCCTTTTCTTTTTTGTATCTTTTTTGTACGTCTTCCTTAATATATTTTTTTTGTCCATTTTTTTCTTCCTTATTTATTTCCGTTTCCTTTATATCTTTTTTTTTCTTTTGTTTCTTTTTTTCATTTTAAAAAAAATTTTTTTTAGCATTTGATTCTCTTCTACTTCTTTTGTATTTCAATTGTCTCTTTTTTTCTGTTTCTTTATCTCCCTATCTTTTTTCTCTTTCGTTTCTCTTTTCATCTTCTTTCTCCTTTATCTATTCCTTTTTCTTTAGTTCCTTTTTCACCTTTTAAATATTCCTCTTTCCTTAATACCTTTTTCTCTGTTTTACATCTTTACCTTACGCAGATAGATTATGATTTCCCCTTTTTGTCCTTTTTTTAATCTACAAAACTTTCCTTTTGCATCCTATATAAATCATCGTCCATAACTCTCAAAGGATTTCTAACTGGTTTCCTAATGCCTTTGACCTTTTATTACGTATAAGCTCTCCCAAATGTGTGTGTGTGTGAGTGCTTCTGTGTGTGTTACGTGTTTAACTGCTTTACGTATTTCATCCTGAATTTACGGCGCTTCTGAGGGAAACGTTTGTTAATGACGTTCGCAACTCTTAACGGACGCATTTAATATTAAGTTTTTGAAGGAAGATTTTAATACTTAGAAAACTTCTATTTGAGATTTATTATCACCAAGAATGTGAGCTCGCCTCCAGTGTACCAAAGGATTTACTGTCTATATATATATATATATATATATATATATATATATATATATATATATATATATATATATATATATATATATATATATATATATATATATATATATATATATATAATATATATATATGTATATTATATATATATATATACTATATATATATATATATATATATATATATATATATATATATATATATTATATATATATATATATATATATATATATATATATATATATATATATATATATATATTATATAATAATATAGTCATTACTGCCTGTAGACGTCAAGAGTAAAGAACTTCTGTCCTATACATTTATACCCATGCATTGTATTATTAGAGATAAGGTTTACATTCATAGCCATTATCACCATTATCATATCAGAATACTTTCAAAAGATTTGTTCTTGTCTGACACTTCATACGCGAGCGAGCGCGCACGCACACACACACACACACACACACCTACATACATACATACACTCTCATTTCATTAAAGACAAATTCTGCATGACTTAATCAATGTCACAACTTATAAAGACTTTCATCATTACGAACTATTAAAGCAACTTGACACTTAATTAAAACTATTAAACTATAATAAAATTGGAAAAATGAGAGATAGGATGATTAATAGAAATTAAATATTTATATAAAACAGAATGATATTTAAGATTAAATATTTATTACACAAAACTAAATTTATGATTAATAGAAATGATATTTAAGATTAAATTTTATACACAAAACAAATTTATGAGAATAGATATATATATATTTATGATTAAATATTTATAACACAAAACTAAATTCATGATTAATAGAAACTAAATATTTATATAAAACAGAATGATATTTAAGATTAAATATTTATAACACAAAACTAAATTTATGATTAACAGAAACTAAATATTTATATAAAACAGAATGATATTTATGATAAATAAAAATTAAATATTAATTAAAAGGAATAATATTTTAAAATTAAATATTTATGATATTTATGATTATTAAAAATTAAATATCTATCAAATAGAATAACATTTGCTAAAATATTTATGGCAATGAATGATATTTATGATTAATAAAAATTAAATATCTATCAAACAGAATGATACTTAAGATTAAATTTATGGCACGGAATGACACTTATGATTATTAAAAATTAAATATATGTCAAACAGAATTATATTTTCAAGAAAACAAAATTAATTT
>SEYY01019683.1:15000-27500 GCA_009176605.1 Armadillidium nasatum
TCAAATTTTGTGAAAAACGTCAATTTCAGTGACCAAGTCTTCCTATTTCGTATTTCTAGAACAAATGGCCTCCCAATTCCGAAAATTGGGGATTATTTCGATATTTTCCCCTTCTTCAACCCCCAACACTAGATTGTTTAACATGGACGCAATTAAACTAAAGTAAACGTTTGGTTTTGGCTTATGATGGGCTTGGGATTTATGGAGTCGTGCAGTAGGATTTATGAGGTCTTTCAGTGGGATTTATGAAGTCGTGATGTAGGATTCATAGGGTCTTTCAGTGGGATATACTGGGTAGTCCAATTTTAATGAATAATCCTAAAATCGTGTATTTTATTTAACAGGGTAGCTAATAAGGTTATATTTTTTGCCGACTCTTCCATTTTAAAATGCCAGGTGCCACCCCTCACGAATCTTCTCCACATCACTCTGTCAGTAAATGTTCGATTCTCCTCTACTTCTTCCATCGTCACTCCCTTCTCCTCCCAGCATTTGCAATAGTGTCCATCCATCTCTTCCTTGGTCTAACCGCCGGTCTTCTCCCTCCGATCTCTAATCTAAAATCCTTCTCACTCAGCCTCTCCGTTTCCTCCATTCTCCTCACTATCCCAAACCATCTCAACTGATTTCTCTCCACACCCTCCAAGACTGGTTCAACTCCCAACTCCGCTCTCACCCCTTTTGCTTCTCACTCTCTTTCTCAATGATTTCCCTCTAATAATTCTGAGCATTCTGCCTCCAATCTACTCTTCTGTACTGTATTCCTTTATATTTATATATATATATATATATATATATATATATATATATATATATATATATATATATATATATATATATATATATATATATATATATATATATATATATATATTCTTTCTCCCTAACAATCACTTTTTTTATTATTTAAAAACACAACAGTTTAAATCAACTTTATTGATGACATTATTTGCTCTTATCAATTTGACAGATCCTAGCTTTCGTGGAATATTTTCATTCCACCTCTTTCAGGGTATGTCAAAAAAAGTCAGTAAATGTTCGATTCTCCTCTACTTTTTCTAAGTCTCTTTTCTTGACATACCCTGAAAGAGGTGGAATGAAAATATTCCACGAAAGCTAGGATCTGTCAAATTGATAAGAGCAAATAATGTCATCAATAAAGTTGTTTTAAACTGTTGTGTTTTTAAATAATAAAAAAAGTGATTGTTAGGGAGAAAGAATTTTTAGATAAATATATTGGTGCGAATAAAGTTAGCATGAAATAATTGTATATATATATATATATATATATATATATATATATATATATATATATATATATATATATATATATATATATATATATATATATATATATATATATATATATATATATATATATATATATATATATATATATATATTATATATATATATATATATATATATATATATATATATATATATATATATATATATATATATATATATATATATGTGTGTGTCCTCTTCTCTACTCCCGTAATCCAATTTTTTATAACGGAATTAATTTGCATAATGGATTAAGCCATCATTCTTAAGAGCCATTTTCAAAAAAAAAAAAAAAAAAAAAAAAAAAAAAAATCCCTCAATAATTTATTCAAAAATTGTTAAGAGGATCTTTTAAAATAGGCTGAGCATAGACAAAGTACTAAATTTAAGGCCCCCCTACCACCACCACCCCGTAACCTTTATAATAATAAATAGAAGAAAAAAAAAATACTGAATATTTATAATACTTTATAGTTATCGGAATTCAGTAATGTTGCTATATTTTCTCTAAAAAAAAAAAAAAAAAAAAAAAAAAAAAAAAAAAAAAAAAAAGGCATTAAATTTATTCCTGTCGATTGCCTTCTAAAAAGTGGTCCGTTTGTTTAAAATTGTTAATCTTGTAAATTTAAAACGATTTGTCATTCTAAGACGGTTTGTTCTTTTAAAATTGCTAAGTAATTTCCTAATTTTAATATCGAATAACATAATACGCCACCAATATCTCCATAATAAATTTAAAATTTATATAAATCTGGCAACAGCACATGAAAAATTAATAAAATTGCCAGGTAAGTTCTCATTGTGTAAATCTGGCAACAATCTAGTTAAACTCTTTAAAGTTGCCAGCTAACCAGATGTAGGCTTCTTAAAATATTTAAAAAGGTCTGTTTATTTGAATTTCTTTTCGTGCAAAAGAAAAAGAAATATAATAATAAAAATAAATATATGATAAGTTACTCAAGGAATTCCTCATTAAAATTAAACAATATGAATATTTTAAAATAAAGTTTCCCCGTAAAATTAATTTTCTCTAATGGAGGAAAAGAAAACGGGAGAAAAGCGAGATAATTTGGCGATTCATCCGCGGGAGGAGTCGGAATAATGAATGCAGAATCACGATTTCGAGTCTTCTCCCTCTTCTCTGCAGATGGTAAGGTTAATAACGAGCTTCTGGCGGAGAAGTTGAGTCTCCATTTTACCTTCTAATGAATTCGGCCGCTAGTCTAATTAATGGAGCCCTTAGAGAGATGAGATTTATGTTGATTTCATGTTAGTAGCGTTATATTATACACGATTTCACGAATGCAGTGTCTTCCTAAATTCGTTACTAACTGCATACATACACATACATAGTTTATAAATATATAAAGGAAAACTGATTTGAAATTATGGTTGCTATATTATATCCAAATTTTTTTTTATAAACAGGTTTTATTTTTACAGTTGACAATAACATAATGCATAAAATGTTAGGGAGAGAGAGTTCAATAGTATTACACCACACATTCACTGTATCGTCACAGTATATATATATATATATATATATATATATATATATATATATATATATATATATATATATATATATATATATATATATATATATATATATATATATATATATATATATATATATATATATATATATATATATATATATATATTCCATTTTTTTTCAGAGAGAGTTCCCCCATTTGAGCTTGAACCTATATATATATATATATATATATATATATATATATATATATATATAATATATATATATATATATATATATATATATATATATATATATATATATATATATATATATATATATATATATATATATATATATATATGGTACAGTAGGTACAACGTCTTTACCTATTTTACCCACTTGATACAATTGATCTCACTTCGGATCCTGTCGTGATGATTAATCTAAAACGTGTAATTAAAATTTTCTACAGGTCTCTTTTATCTCTCACTTATATACGATAGGCAGATTAAAGGCGACTGTAATAAAAGTGAAGTCTATTTTTATTTTATTCCTTAATAGAATTGTTCAGATACAATATAATAGATAAAATTGATAATAATAATAATAATAATAATAATAATAATAATAATAATAATAATAATAATAATAATAATAATAATAATAATAATAATAATAATAATAATAGATATATAATTAGTCTGTGACAGTAGTATATATATCAGATACTTTTCTAAATTTATAAACGCTGATTTTTTATTTTGTTCCTATTTTACTCCTATCCTAAGGTGACCATCGTTTTCTGACCAAAATTCGGGACGCTTCTGAACATTGCCCCCCCCCCTCCTCCAAATACACTGCCCGTAATGGTTTTAAGGGATGTATAAAGGAGAAGGATTTTTAATATAAAGAAGAAATACGAATTTTGTTTTCAAAAACAAGTCATATTGGTTTATTAGTTAAGGACATTCTACAAAAAAAAAAAATAAAAAAGTTTATTTTTGCCTTCTGCTCCCACGCGCCGCGCCCTCTAGCTGTATGGTGGTGTCACCCCTTAAGCTGTGGTGTCACTGCCTTCTTCTGCTGTCTGGCTGAATAAATAATTTTTGCCAAATCTAAAAATCAGGACAAGGCTTAAAAAATCAGGACTGTCCCGAAATAATTCGGGACGGATGGTCACCTTATGACCTATCCCGAAATTTTGCACCGCACCTTTTATACAACTTTGTATAATTGCCTTTTACCGCTGGAATATGTTAAATAAATTATCTGTAACATTTTATTGTTATGAAATAATAATAATAATAATAATAATAATAATAATAATAATAATAATAATAATAATAATAATAATAATAATAATAATAATAATAATAATAATAATAATAATAATAATAATAATAATTTTGAAGAATGTAGTTGAATTATATTTCTAAGAATATTTTAGCTTTTCTGTCAACACAGTTTCCAAATGTCATTGGCAGACCCGTATAAACATTCCCTTAGCCAGAAAAAAAAATTATTTACTATAAAAATATATACAAAATAATCAAATTGAAACAACAGTACATAAAAGAAAAAATCTATTTTCTATATATATATATATATATATATATATATATATATATATATATATATATATATATATATATATATATATATATATATATATATATATATATATATATATATATATATATATATATATATATATATATATATATATATATATATATATATATATATATATATATATATATATATATATATATATATATATATATATATATAGTATATAATGTATATATATATATATATGATAATATAGAGATGAGAGAGAGAGAGAGAGAGAGAGAGAGAGAGAGAGAGAGAGAGAGAGAGAGAATGGACTTATTTTATTCGGATATCCAAAAAACTTATCTTAAAAATAATCTCATAAATTTCATAAAATGAGATTTTTTTTGGAGTTGTTTCATTTAAATGGCAACATATGGCAACATAAAATATAACAAAATTAGATAAGCAAAGATTTTAAATTATATTTTCTTATAATTTATTTATTAACGAATATTTCTGCTCTAGAGCTTATTCAAATCAAAGTCTGAGAATATATATATATATATATATATATATATATATATATATATATATATATATATATAATATATATATATATATATATTATATATATATATATATATATATATATATATATATATATATATATATATATATATATATATATATATATATATATATATATATATATATATATTATATATATATATATATATATATATATATATATATATATATATATATATATATATATATATATATATATATATATATATATATATATATATATATATATATATATATATATATATATATATATATATATATATATATATATATATATATATATATATATATAAGTGTATGAGATGTAAATTTATATGGCAAAACTGTTTACCCTGAAACTAACCTAACCTAACATTATTCTTTGCGGTGTCATTTTACCTAAGAAAAGGACGATTTTTGATAGTAAAGGAATAAGTCCTGAAAGATTAGTTATAGAAAACTATTATTCACTCTAGTCTCTTGTTCATATTTCTTTCATTCACTCCTAAATCCTTACTTATTGATTTATGGATAATATTTAATACAACGCTTTTGCACTCAAATTCTTCATTCTTGCAAAAAAATGGTTGATAAAATATTGTGTGAATCGCATCAATTTTCTCGTAACGCAAGAAATAGAGTTATGATTAGAACAATTTAGAACATTTTCCCCAGCTGCTTTCCCGACGGGATTTCGCTCATCTTCCCGCTGGGGAAAACGGGGAAGGGCAATACGGTCTTTATAGATATTATTAAAAGAGTTATGGTTTATATATCAGATAAAAGGTCTAAGTTTCAAAGTTAAAGGAGTCTTGTTTATTTGAAGTGAAGTAAAAATATAAAATTCTTTTTTTTTAATCATCTTCAAAATAAGAAGTAGAAGGAAAAAAAAAAGTGTCTTATAATATTAATTAAACAAATATGCAGTTTTTCAGAAATATACAGGCGTGATTAATCTTATAATGTATGTTTAGACAAGTATCCAATAGTTCTTGATGAACCGGCTGGAGGAGGGAGGGGGGGGAGTGCGGAGGGGGTTTGAGGGAGGAGGAGGGAGGATTAGGTATATAACATTCGACTTGAAATTTTTGAAATTAACTGTTAAATTTTATTTTTTGTCTGAGCGTTTACCAGTGTTCCAATGAGTCTAACCCAGGGTTTCGCAACCATTATCCACATGGACCCCAGGGGGGACCACAGAAATTTTAAGGGAGTCTACAATTATCTTTCACTAACGTAAAAATAAATATTTAATTTAAGAATGATACATATGAGTATATGTGGGATTCACAAGCAAAGAAAAAAGGCTCGGAGCCCCTGGTCTAACCTTTTGGAAGAAAAATAAAAAAACAATCATTGTCTATCCAAAAAAAAAAAAAAAAAAAAAAAAAAAAAAAAAAAAAAAAAAAAAAAAAAAAATGCCTATATTTCCTTTGATACGCATTTGAAAATTTGTTTCCAAAAAGTAAAAACATACACATATATACATAGAAGGAAAAAACATATACATAGGACGATTAAACACACTACGTTCTACGTTCTTGAATTTTTTTTTTTAAATATAATGTACACACTGTGTACTTGTATGTTTATGTTATATATAATATACACGTGTGTACTTGTATTTTCATAGTAAATAACAGTAAGCATACTGTGCACTTACAATTCTCTATTAAGTACACTATATATATATGTTGTACTTGCATGTTACTGTTAGTTATAATATACACACTGCACTTGTATTTTTTTGTTGAAATACAATATACATACTGTGTACTTGCATGTTACTGCTAGTAATAATATACACACTGTACTTGTATTTTTTTTAAAAATACAATATACATACTGTGTACTTATACTTTTCTGTTACGTATAATATACGCACTGTACTTGTATTTTTGTTAAAATACAATATACACACTGTGTACTTGTATTTTTATGTTACGTATAATATATACACACTGTGCTTGTATTTTTGTTAAAATACAATATACACACTGTGTACTTTTATTTTTATGTTACGTATAGTGTATACACACTGTACTTGTATTTAATAATGTATACAATATACAAACTGAGTGATCGTGGGGTTGGGCGTAGACGGGGGCTTTCCATTTCCTTTGCTAACGTACGTGGCCTTCGATCTAATTTAGCGTCTGTTGAACACTACCTCACTACCTCTCTTCCTAACCTTTTGCTTCTGTCTGAGACCCAGTTGGACAGGGATTCTTTCTCTTGCAATCTTAATGTCTCTAACTACAACTTTTTTCACAATTTCCGTCTAAATGGTGGAGTCTGTGCCTATATTAACATTAACACTCCTGTGACACGTCTCGTAAATCTAGAATCTCCTAATTTCGACGTTTTATGGCTTAAAATCTGTCTTCCTACTACTACAATTATCTTGTGTTTCTGCTACTGCTCCCCTAATGGAACAGATTTTCCAGTTTTTTTTCAATACCTTACTACTACTCACGAGACTGTCACTTCTTCTCATCCAAATGCTGAAGTCCTCTATTTAGGGGATTTCAACGTACACCACACTGAATGGTTGGGTTCCTCTCATACTGATACAGGTGGGAGGGAGGCCCAATCATTCAGTATTCTTAATGATCTGGAGCAATTGATTAGTGAACTCACACACATTCCAGATCGTCCTAACCAATTCTTGAATACACTTGATTTATGCTTCACCACTACTCCTTCTAGTTATAAACACACCATTTTCCCTCCTATTGGTAACTCTGACCATAATCTTATAGCTCTTAGTTATAATGCTTTCTCTCCAACAGCTCCACCATGCCCTAAACGTACTTTCTGGCACTTTAATCGGGCTAATTGGGGGGCAATGCGCCGCTTCTTTGCTAACTATCATTGGAGTGAATCTTGCTTTGTCTCGGGGGACGCTTCTGTCTCTGCTGAAAAGGTAGGGGCCGTAATCCTTGACGGGATGGGCAGATTCATTCCATCTTCAACTAAATCTTTTTCTCCTCAAAATCCATGGTTCGATGACGGCTGTTCTCTTGCCCTTCGCGAGAGAGACAGTGCTTATCGTGATTGGAAAAACTCTCCTTCTCCTATCACTCTTGCTAATTTTCATTCAGCTCGGAATCGTTTGCAGGGATGTTCTTCGACGGGCTAAGCGTACTTTCATAAAAGGAAGTGCGCTGACCTCCATGGCTCTCCTACTGATAAAAATTTCTGGCCTCTTGTCAAAAATATCTCTAACAACTTCTGTAAATCTGCCTTTCCTCCTCTTATTCGCTCTGATGGTTCTGTTGCTAATACTCCTTCTGAAAAGGCTAATCTCTTCGGCCTCCTTTTTTCATCTAATTCTACCCTGCTAGATTCTGACATCCCTCCTCCTACTCCTTCTCCTCTCAGGTGTCCCATGCCTCTGCCTGTAATTACTCATGATCAGGTGCATGGGATCCTGAAATCTATGAACGTCAGGAAGGCCAGTGGCCCGGATGGCATTCCCCCTCGGTTTCTGAGGGAGTGTGCTTCCGGGTTAGCGCCTGTCCTCGTTCAGCTCTACTCTCTATGCCTTAATACTAATACTTTTCCTCTATGCTGGAAGCGTGCGTTGGTTCAACCGATCCCGAAAAAAGGTAGTCGCTCTGACCCTTCTAACTATCGACCTATAGCTCTCACCTGTGTTCTATCTAAAATTTTTGAAACTCTTCTCAACTCTCATTTCCTGGATCATTTGGAGTCTCATTCTCTTCTTTCTGATCACCAGTATGGCTTTCGACGCTCGAGGTCAACTGGTGACATACTTTCCTATCTTACTGATCTATGGTCTTCTGCCCTTAGGGACTTCGGGAGTCTTGTGTGGTGGCGCTTGACATATCCAAGGCTTTTGACCGGGTGTGGCATGCGTCACTGCTCTCCAAGCTCCCCTCCTTTGGGTTTCCTCCTTCTCTTTGCTTACTATTGTCTAGTTTTCTCTCAGATCGTTCCATTTCGGCACTTGTAGATGGAGCGACCTCTTCCTCCTTTTCTGTCAACTGTGGTGTTCCTCAGGGTTCTGTTTTATCTCCAACCTTATTCTTACTTTTCATTAACGATCTTCTCCACTGCACTTCTAACTCTGTTCACTCTTATGCTGATGATTCAACTCTGCATTCTTCTACTCATTTCAAATCTGCTCCCTCTTTTGCTTCTAGAGTTGCTTCTCGTCTTCAACTTTCCATTTCTATTCTTGCCGATCTGGATGGGATTTCCCGGTGGGTCATAGCAACCTTGTGAAATTCAACTCTTTAAAAACTCAACTTCTTCACATCTCCCTCTCAAAAACACCTCCTAACTTTCCTATCCTCTTCGATGGCTCTCCCGTCTCACCTGTAAATAACATTAACATTCTTGGTCTAAACATAAACAACAAACTATCTTGGAAACCACATATCACAATGGTTGCTAAAGCGGCCTCTAAGAAGCTGGGAGTTCTGTTCAGATTGCGAGAATTTTTCTCTTCTGAACAGTTACTCCAAATATATAAGGGTCTTATTCGCCCTTGTATGGAGTACTGTTCTCACATTTGGGGGGGCTCCGGCTCTCTCCTCTCTTCTGGATAGGGTTGAGTCAAAAGCTAAAAGATTAATTAACTGTCCCCTACTTTCAAACTCTCTTGACCCTCTGTCTCTGCGACGTGACGTTGGCGCGCTATCTCTTTTCTACAGGTACTACAATGGCAGGTGCTCGAGAGAATTGGCCTCTCGCATTCCTCCTCCATTGCGTCGTCCTCGTTGCACTAGGGGTGCCCTGCTTTCGCACCAATTTTGTGTGGAAGTGGGAAATCCCAGGCTAGCCCGTTGTGGTACCTCTTTCTTTCCAGCCACCTCTATTCTGTGGAACTCTCTACCTTCATCTATTTTTCCTTCTGTATTTAACCTTCCACTCTTCAAGGCTTCCGTCTGCGCCCACCTGAGGGCTGTGCGTTAGGTGTGTGCATTTGCATGTGTTTTGTCTCTGTGTGTGTGCCCCCTCCTTGAAAAGGGCTCTTCCCGTGAGCGGTGGCGTTCTGTAAAAAAAAAAAAAAAAAAAAAAAAACTGTGTATTTGTATTTTTATGTTACGTATAATATATACACACTGTGCTTGTATTTTTGTCAAAATACAATATACACACTGTGTCCTTGTATTTTTCTGTTAAATACGTTTTTTTTTCATTTAAGACGACATTATAAATATTCTTAAAATATATTTCTTCACTTTAGAGGAGATAATAAAGGCATAAATTAAAAGGATTTTCAAAATTAAAATTTGGGTCGAAGTAAGCTACATCCGCGCCGAGTAAAGTAGTTCTCGTAAAAAGAAACCGTTAATTAAATGCATAAGTAAAACTTTAAGAAACTATTTCTGAAAACTTAAAAGAAACTAAAAAAAAATTTCAAATTTTAAAAAATTCATTTTTTTGGAGATTTTTTTTTTTTTTTGCTTTAGGAAGTCATTAGAAAATGAAATTTTTTTGGGTACTTTTTCCATTATATATATAATATATATATATATATATATATATATATATATATATATTATATATAATATATATATATAATATATATATATATATATATATATATATATATATATATATATAATTATTTTTTTTTTTTTTTTTTTTTTTTTTTTTAAAATTTCAAAAAAAAAAAAAAAAAAAAAAAAAAAAAAAAAAAAAAAAAAAAATTATAAATTCCGCCATTTCTGTATCAAACTTGTGGATAAGCAGTTGTAATGCAGAAACGTTGTTCTTTGTTGATGCGAAAGTAGAATAACATTTTGATTACTAAAATAGGAAAACGAGTACTCCATTCAGTAACGACACACACAGGAAACAATGAAGCAAAGGCATTCTTGCAATAATAATATATTAACTTATCCTTCAGTAACTGACATAACCTTCCAATTAATTTACCTAACCTAACCTAACAACCTAACCTAACAACCTAACCTAACAACCTAACCTAACCAAACCAAACCTAACCTAACCTAACCAAACCTAACCTAACCTAAAATAACATATCCTACCTTATTAGGCATTCATACCATAAAATGTCAACAAATCTCCATCATTTGAAGATCCCTGTACCATGTTTTGAGTAACTTTATTCACCAAGTAATTTAATCTCGGCAGAAGATGGGTCATTAATTTTGAGACAAAAAAGATACAAAAACGGATTCGAATTTATATTTTCTAATTTAAGTTTCTCTTCATGCTTTGATAAGCAGCATCTATATATATATATATATATATATATATATATATATATATATATATATATATATATATATATATATATATATATATATATATATATATATATATATATATATATATATATATATATATATATATATATATATATATATATATATATATATATATATATATATATATATATATATATATATATATATATATATATATATATATATATATATATATATATTATATAGAAATGACACTTTTTGATCTAGATGAACCTGTTAATTGGTTAGGAAAGTCCACAAGATCTTAATATATGAAAAGCTTCTCATCTGGATTTGACATTTCTCTTTATAGATTAGGCAACCTTAAGAGCCTCTCTCTCTCTCTCTCGTATACATACATACATATATATATATATATATATATATATATATATATATATATATATATATATATATATATATATATATATATATATATATATATATATATATATATATATATATATAGAGAGAGAGAGAGAGAGAGAGAGAGAGAGAGAGCTTTGACATTTTTTTTTTTTTTTTATTATTTTTTTATTCATTATTATTAATTATTATTATTATTATTATATATTATTATTATTATTATTATTATTATTATTATTATTATTATTATTATTATATTATTATTATTATTATTATTATTATTATTATTATATTATTATTATTATTATTATTATTATTATTATTATTATTATTATTATTATTATTACTGAACCAATCTTGTAGGGCCTTTTATTAAACAAATTTCAACCAATTATAAGGATAGTATCTATAAGGTGAATGATACATTCTTTGATGCATTTAAGAAACTTCATAAATTTTGCCTAAATCAGTTGACTTCTCTTGTCTGACTCTGAAATAATAAATAATGTAGACACTCGAAGCTGTAAAGAGTATTTTTTTTTATCATTGGAAAAAACTGATTCAGTATGCCCGTTAATATAGAGAAATCTGTAGAGACCCATAAAACATATAGAAAATAAAATGCAGTAATATACAGTGATTCAGTGGTTATCAGTATCATTTTAAAGAGCAAAGCAACATGAAGGAGTGGGGGGGGGGGGAGGGGAAGGTTGTACCTGTCAGAAGCTTGTTGCTTTGAAAGGAAAAATGTTTCATGAATTTTTCTCTAATTAAGATGTTTTAGCTAAAATGCATCCTTAAAAAGATGTTTGTAGTCAATTTTTCTTTCCTTCTGAACACACACACACACATATATAATGTATATATATATATATATATATATATATATATATATATATATATATATATATATATATATATATATATATATATATATATATATATATATATATATTATAAGATTATAATTTTGAACAATTGTTGCTATTTTC
>SEYY01019683.1:32500-35000 GCA_009176605.1 Armadillidium nasatum
GACCCATCTCTTGCGTGAAGATGGCGCTGAATATCGATCTTCAGCCATTAATCATTATTTCGTTAACCTTTATTTGAAAAAGCGTAAATGAAGAAACTGGAGGAAAAGCTTATATTTTTTGTGGCTTGCCTTATGAAACCATAACCTAGCAGGAATTAGATTCCTTCTACTACAAAAAACTCCTAGAAAAATTATAAAAAGAATTCCTCAAAATGGACATAAAATGTATATTGATTTAAATATCAATTTAAAATTAAAGTAAATAGGAAACTCAATGTTTAAGCGAGGCTTTTGAGCCTTTACCTTGATGCTTCATAACTGGTCTTCAATATCGAGTTTTAATTTCTTCAAACTCTGTTCTTATATAATAATTCATACCAGTAATTCATGCTTAAAGAAACTCAAAAACACAAATTCTTTCTTCAATTCGCAGATTTGAATCCATTTCAGAAGTAAAAACATTAAAAAAAAAAATTAAAAAAAACAAAAAAAAAAGCTTTCCACTGCACCAGTAGCGAAATAAAGACTCATTTACTAATATTCCGCTAGAGGGCTCCTTTCAAACTCAAACTCAACCTCAACGAACTTGTAATACAAATAAATAATCTCTATATACATTCATATTATATTTACCAAACCCTTCTTTTGAAAACTTCTTTTTCTCTACTTTCGGCAAAATATTTTTCATCCCTCTCAAATAAAAGAAATAATTTCTCCTTTAATAGAAACACTTATTAATATCATCCATGCGAGGAAAATCATCTCTCAGAACCTAAATTAAGTCAGAATTCTATTTCAGCAATCCTGTTGAAGTATTGAAGAGCGGAATTGGAAGGAGACCGTCGCGTCGATCTCATTATTAAGAATTAACGCAGAAGGAGAAGGAGAAAGATAACAAATAAGAAGATGAGGAATATGAATAGAATTGGAGAAAGGAAAGGGAAAAAAAGAAATAGAAAATGGAAGAGGACATATAAACATATACATGAAAATGAGAGAAATAAACACATATTCAATAAGGTGGGTGAAAGATTATAAGAATAACGAGAAGAAGAAGAGGAAGAGGAAGAAGAAAAAAGAAGAAGAAGAAGAAGAAAAAGAAAAAGTGGAATAAAAGAAGAAAAAGAAAAGAATAAGAAAAAAAAGAAGAAGAAGAAGAAAGACTAAGAGAAAGAGAAAGAAGACAAACAAAAAGGTGAAGAAAAGAAGAAGAAGAAGGAAAAAAGAAAAAGGGGAAGAAAAGAATAAAGAATTAGAAAAGAGGAAGAAGAGAAGAAGTAGTTTTCATTCTTATCGATAAACTTTGATGCTTTTCTCGAGTTTATTTTATTACCTTTTTTTTTTTTTTTTTTTTTTTTTTTTTTTTTTATTTTTTTTATTATATAATATAATATATATTATATATATTATATATATATATATAATATATATATATATATATATATATATATATATATATATATATATATATATATATATATATTATAATACACGAGTGGTATCAACCATTTAGGCATTGGCAACCAGGACAAGCCACTTTTTTCTTCCTTTTGCCCTTGGCAATTATTCTACTTTTCATATATATATCCTTTTTTAAACAAATTTCCTCCCCAATCCATTTACAGTATGTCATCTTAGGTCATTCTATTGACCTTCTTACCATAATTCTGATTAGACAAACAATTTTTATATAAATTTTTTTTTTTTTAAATTTTTTTTTTTTTTTTTTTTTTTTTTTTTTTTTTTTTTTTGAGAGTCCTAATTTTGATTCATTTTCTTTCCGCAAATCAAAGTTCAATTGTTTTTAGTTTCTTTTTATCTACCTTTTGAAGTCTTTGCCTCTGATCTCTACAAACATTTTAACAACTTCTATTTAATATTTGTTGAGACATTGCTGTGAATCATCAAATTCTATAATATTTAAATAAATTACTCTTTAAGGTAAAAGAATATCCTTATATTACATATCCTTTTATTAAATATCCTTATATCTTCCATTTTTAATTAATAAAATATCCCAGAAATAATTAAATCTGTCTATCAATTTCACAAGTTTCCTTCTGAGCTGATTTTAAATATGATTTTATAATTTAATTTGCAGAGTTATAAATTCAAATTTATTTTTTCTTATGTTCAAGATTTTTATTATAATTTCTTCTGATATTGCATCCAGCTTTCTTCATAATCACTCACTAGTAAGGAAAAAAGTATATTTAATATTAGTTTCATTTTACTCTAAAACTCATCCAGTCTCTATTGTTACTTTTCTGGAACATTTTTCCATAATCAACAGAGTTCAGATGAAGATCTCCTCATATCGCCACATAGGTGTCTTCGCCAATATTCCCAAGATGGTTATGGCGTTACTTGTGTTTTATCATTTAATAATTTTCTTATTGAATGATCGAAAATTTACTACTTTTATTGCTTGCTTTTGCTAACTCTAACTGCCTTTACAAGGAATTTTGATACTTGACTCAAGTTCCAATTGAGAGATTGT
>SEYY01019684.1:0-26073 GCA_009176605.1 Armadillidium nasatum
AAGCCAGAAATCATCCTTGTTGCTCGACGTTGTACTCTCTCCAGCATATCTATGTCTTTTCTTAAATGAGGAGCCCAAACTTGTGCACAATACTCTAATGCTGGCCTGACATAGCTATTATATAGTTTGCTTATAACCTCTTTGCTCTTGTAAACTACATTGCGGTTAATTATACCTAACATCTTATTAGCTTTATTCCTTGCTTCCAAACATTGATCACCCCACCTTCAGATTACTGCTAATTATCACACCTAAATCTTTTTCTTGGTCCACAGTCTCAAGCCACTCCCCATTCATTTCATAATTAAATCCTTCATTTGAGTAACCTACATGAAGAACTTTACATTTTTTACTATTAAAGTTCATTTGCCACCTCTCTGCCCAACCAAGAAGTCTATCTAGATCACCTTGAAGCTTTATGCATCCATCATTATTCCTTACTGAGGTAACCACTTTGGTATCATCTGCAAACTTAGAAACCTTACATTTAAGACCTTTGTCTAAATCATTTATATATATAAGGAACAAAAGTGGTCCCAGCACAGAACCCTTGTGGTACCCCACTCTTCACCGTTTCCCATAATGACTTATTACCATTAAGTAATACACACTGCCTTCTGTTCTTTAACCACTCTTTAATCCAATTGTGTACCATTCCATCTATACCATACTGCGACAACTTTTGCATCAGCCTAACATGGGGTACCTTATCAAAAGCCTTGCTAAAGTCTAAATATATGACATCAACTGGATCACCCTGTCTATACATTCAGTAATATATTCCATAAATTCTAGTAGATTTGTCTGACATGATCTACCCTTTCTAAAGCCATGCTGGGAGTTATATAGTATCTTGTTATCATCTAAATGCTTCTCTATATGACTTTTCAGTAACTTTTCCAAAATTTTCACAACCAGAGATGTTTAACTAACTTGCCTATAGTTCCCTAAATCTTCTTTACTACCTTTTTTAAATATGGGCACCACATATGCTGCTTTCCAGTCCTCAGGTACCTCTCCAAAAGCAATAGATCGCTTAAAAATCAAATACAGTGCCTTTGCAATACTGCTACTCCCCTCTTTTAGAATTCTACCATACACACCTTCCGGACCCCGCTGCCTTATTTGGGTCAATATGTTCTAGTAAGGATGCGATTTCATTTAACTCAATTTGAAATGTTGTACACCTATTCATTACATGTATACTAGAACTATTACTCTCTAAACTGCTATCCAACCTTTCCTCAGTAAACACTGATGCAAAATAAGCGTTGAAAATATTAACCAATTCCTTATCTGAACTTACTAAATTCCCATCAATTTTAATTGGGCCAATTTTCTTATCCTTGCTTTTAAATTTATAAAAGCTAAAAAACTTTTTCAGGTCTTTATTACTGTTTCTTGCCAAATTAATTTCTGCCATTCTCTTTGCTCTTCTTATTGACTGGTTAAGTTCATTCCTAATTCTCTTATAATGTTCCAAATCTTCCCCCCTTCTCCTACCTTTGAAAATTTTAAAACATCTACGCTTTTCACTGATTTTCTCTTTTATCTCTCTACTCCATCAACTCATCTTTTTTGTTTCTAAGACTCTGAGCATTTGTGTAAAAACATTTCATACTAAACATGTCCTTATATGTATCCTTTACATCTTGATTTCTAGTAATATCTCCATTTTTATTAATAGGCCCATATTGTAAGGCACCTCTATTTTTATTCATACCACCACCAATCCCATCGTCAATATTAAAATCACCATCTCCACAACTAACAGTGCCTATATTATGCCCTTCACCCCTATTCTTACCTAGTTTCCCTTCAGACATCTCTCCATCCTGCAACTCAGAAGCTGCACACCCTCTCGACTAAGATGCACTCCATCTCTTGCAAACAGATTCCTGTCTTGAAACTCTTCCCAGTGATCTAAAAATCCAATATCCTCTGCTAAACATAAATTCCTAACCCTTTCATTTACACCAAAGGCCCTACTTTCCCATTCTAGCCCTGCTCCCAACCTAGGTAAAATACCTGACACTATGCATTTCCTACCACTTACTTTCAGTCTTTCAATCAAATTTCTATAGCTTGCTATCAGTTCCTCTGACCTATAACCTATATCATTTGTACCAACATGGACAATCACTCTTGCATTCACATTCGTATCTGCAATCTCTCTATTTATTCTGTCCACAATATCATTCACTCTTGCACCTGGATAACATACTCGCATTTGTTTCCTTTTATCCGTATTTCTAAAGGTCCTATCTAAATATCGTATCTGAGAGTCTCCAATTAGTAACGCCTCAGTCTTCCTCTTGGGAAACCCGATGTCACAACTGGACACTTCAGATTCCTCCCCATCAGAAAGACAGCTAAACCTATTTCTGCAGGTCACAGGTCTAGTGTCCCTCATGATCCTAATTTTATTACTCCTATTCTCTACAACACACCATCTATCTGCAGTCCTATCTGCCTCTATAGCCCTCCCCCTCTCAAATTCCTGCCTAGGTGAGTCACTAGGTCTACTTACCCCCATACCCCTACCATTAGCCTGCCCCCTCTCTACTTCTTGCCTACATGAGCCCCTAGTCTCATCTGAATCACTACCAACCACCTTCCTAACACTTCCCTCTCTTCTTAACTCTGATACCTATTTGCTAAGCCTACCTACTTCTAGCTGCAAAGACTCAGACCTTTCATTCTTTTTTATCTCATTCAAATCCTCACTTATCCTTTCAATCTCCTTTCTTATCAACACATGCTCAGCTTTCAGGATACAAACAGTACATTCACCAACATGTTCTCTTCTCACAGTCCCACAAATGCCACAATCCACACACATACTCAAATTATTATAATATGCTATTCAAGTTAAATTATTACAAAGGCCTAACTTAAAGCTATTGAAATTATACTATATTGTTACAAGGCCTAACTTTAATCAAGAGCTCTAAGCAACAATCTAACTTCAAATATCCTAAATTAAACAACCACTATACAAACCTTAGTCCTAGTTTAGCCTAGGGTTTTGAAAATATATCCTAGGGCTATCAGAAAGCCTAATCTGAACAACTGGGTAGGCCTTCTGCCAGTCAGACAATCCAATTAAAATATCTGAATTAAACCATAAATTAAATAATCTTCACTAGAAATTAACGAACTTTACAAAAAAACAAAACAAAAGTACACTTAGGCTGAATATTATAAATTCTTGATAAAAACCTAAGGATTAGGCCCACCCTAGCCTTTAGCTGTTTACCTAATACTGAGCTTCAAGAAATCACACCTCAATATTAAATTACTGAATACCACTATTAATAATACAAACAAATCAATCACCCAACAATATAAAAACTTAAAAATATAAAATGACTTAAAAATAAACAATTTGTACAGGTAAAATAAAGAGACCACTTCAAACACAACCTTCTCTGGTGAAAGCACCACTACCACTAGATAGAGAGATTGCAGATACGAATGTGAATGCAAGAGTGATTGTCCATGTTGGTACAAATGATATAGGTTATAGGTCAGAGGAACTGATAGCAAGCTATAGAAATTTGATTGAAAGACTGAAAGTAAGTGGTAGGAAATGCTTAGTGTCAGGTATTTTACCTAGGTTGGGAGCAGGGCTAGAATGGAAAAGTAGGGCCTTTGGTGTAAATGAAGGGTTAGGAATTTATGTTTAGCAGAGGATATTGGATTTTTAGATCACTGGGAAGAGTTTCAAGACAGGAATCTGTTTGCAAGAGATGGTGTGCATCTTAGTCGAGAGGGTGTGCAGCTTCTGAGTTGCAGATGGAGAGATGTCTGCCGGGAAACTAGGTAAGAATAGGGGTGAAGGGCATAATATTGGCACTGTTAGTTGTGGAGATGGTGATTTTAATATTGACTGGTGGGATTGGTGGTGGTATGAATAAAAATAGAGGTGCCTTACAATATGGACCTATTAATAAAAATGGAGATATTACTAGAAATCAAGATGTAAAGGATACATATAAGGACATGTTTAGTATGAAATGCTTTTTACACAAATGCTCAGAGTCTTAGAAACAAAAAAGATGAGTTGATTAGTTACATTATAAAGGAGAATCTAGACATAATTTGCATTACTGAAGCATGGGTTAATGAGGCATTTTACGGAGACTCCCTACAGGAATATGAAATAGAAGGATACTCATTTTACCTATACCAACGTAGAGGAAGAAGTGGTGGAGGTGTAGCACTCTATGTTAAAAGCAATATCGAATCAGTGTTAATAGCTGACATTAAAACAAATCAGGATGTGGAATCTGTGTGGGTAGATATTCTTATGTATAATAAATCATACAGGATAGGAGCATTTTATAGAGCTCCTGATCAGAGTCAAGTATTAGATGAAGAAATGGTGAAGGAAATCAAGGTAGCGTGTGAAAATAATGTAAAAGGGGTAGTCATATTGGGTGATTTTAATTTTCCAGACATTGAGTGTAATACTTTGAGTAGTATAGTTAATAGAAGTTCAGTATTTGTAAATTGTATTCTATACAACTTTTTGAGTCAGGTGGTCCAAGAACCGACAAGGCATGCAGCATTGTTAGATTTAATATTAACAAATGATGAGAATATGGTGAATGATATCGAAGTTGGGGAGACTTTAGGAACTAGTGATCATTATATTATTAGATTTATGTATAATAAATCATATAGGATAGGAGCATTTTATAGAGCTCCTGATCAGAGTAAAATATTAGATGAAGAAATGGTGAAGGAAATCAAGGTAGCGTGTGAAAATAATGTAAAAGGGGTAGTCATATTGGGTGATTTTAATTTTCCAGACATTGAGTGTAATACTTTGAGTAGTATAGTTAATAGAAGTTCAGTATTTGTAAATTGTATTCTATACAACTTTTTGAGTCAGATGGTCCAAGAACCAACAAGGCATGCAGCATTGTTAGATTTAATATTAACAAATGATGAAAATATGGTGAATGATATCGAAGTTGGGGAGACTTTAGGAACTAGTGATCATTATATTATTAGATTTAACTGGAATATAAGGTCTGGGCCCAAATTGCAAGTCAATAGGAAAAAGATATTAGATTTCAGAAACGGAGATTTTAGCAAATTCCGAGCAATGCTCAATGAAATTGACTGGGATAAGGAGTTTAATGGTCAAAATTGTTTCATCATGTGG
The DNA here is from genome assembly GCA_009176605.1 of Armadillidium nasatum. NCBI lineage: Eukaryota > Metazoa > Arthropoda > Malacostraca > Isopoda > Armadillidiidae > Armadillidium > Armadillidium nasatum. The sequence goes on from SEYY01019684.1 coordinate 5,177, forward strand.
GAATACTTCAAGCAAATATTGGCTACCATTCAGTCTGTGTGTTTTAAAGATAAATCCATTAGGGTGGCAAATAGAAAACCTAATTGGTGGAGTAGAGAGATAAAAGAGAAAATCAGTGAAAAGCGTAGATGTTTTAAAATATTCAAAGGCAGGAGCAGGGGAAGATTTGGAACAATATAAGAGAATTAGGAATGAACTTAACCAATCAATAAGAAGAGCAAAGAGAATGGCAGAAATTAATTTGGCAAGGAACAGTAATAAAGACTTGAAAAAGTTTTTTAGCTTTTATAAATTTAAAAGCAAGGATAAGAAAATTGGCCCAATTAAAATTGATGGGAATTTAGTAAGTTCAGATAAGGAATTGGTTAATATTTTCAATGCTTATTTTGCATCAGTGTTTACTGAGGAAAGGTTGGATAGCAGTTTAGAGAGTAATAGTTCTAGTATGCATGTAATGAATAGGTGTGCAGCATTTGAAATTGAGTTAAATGAAATTAAATCTTTACTAGAACATATTGACCCAAATAAGGCAGCGGGTCCGGATGGTGTGTATGGTAGAATTCTAAAAGAGGGGAGTAGCAGTATTGCAAAGGCACTGTATTTGATTTTTAAGCGATCTATTGCTTTTGGAGAGGTACCTGAGGACTGGAAAACAGCATATGTGGTGCCCATTTTTAAAAAAGGTAGTAAGGAAGATTTAGGGAACTATAGGCCAGTTAGTTTAACATCTCTGGTTGTGAAAATTTTGGAAAAGTTACTGAAAAGTCATATAGAGAAGCATTTAGATGATAACAAGATACTATATAACTCCCAGCATGGCTTTAGAAAGGGTAGATCATGTCAGACAAATCTACTAGAATTTATGGAATATATTACTGAATGTATAGACAGGGGTGATCCAGTTGATGTCATATATTTAGACTTTAGCAAAGTCTTTTGATAAGGTACCCCATGTTAGGCTGATGCAAAAGTTGTCGCAGTATGGTATAGATGGAATGGTACACAATTGGATTAAAGAGTGGTTAAAGAACAGAAGGCAGTGTGTATTACTTAATGGTAATAAGTCATTATGGGAAACGGTGAAGAGTGGGGTCCCACAGGGTTCTGTGCTGGGACCACTTTTGTTCCTTATATATATAAATGATTTAGACAAAGGTCTTAAATGTAAGGTTTCTAAGTTTGCTGATGATACCAAAGTGGTTACCTCAGTAAGGAATAATGATGGATGCATAAAGCTTCAAGGTGATCTAGATAGACTTCTTGGTTGGGCAGAGAGGTGGCAAATGAACTTTAATAGTAAAAAATGTAAAGTTCTTCATGTAGGTTACTCAAATGAAGGATTTAATACTGAAATGAATGGGAATTGAATTTGATGCTGTGTACCAAGAAAAGGATTTAGGTGTGATTATTAGCAGTAATCTGAAGGTGGGTGATCAATGTTTGGAAGCAAGGAATAAAGCTAATAAGATGTTAGGTATAATTAATCGCAATGTAGTTTACAAGAGCAAAGAGGTTATAAGCAAACTATATAATAGCTATGTTAGGCCAGCATTAGAGTATTGTGCACAGGTTTGGGCTCCTCATTTAAGAAAAGACATAGATATGCTGGAGAGAGTACAACGTCGAAGCAACAAGGATGATTTCTGGCTTTGAAAATAAGAGCTATGAAGAGAGGTTGAAGGAGTTAGGAATGTTCTCAGTTGAAAGGAGATTTCTCAGAGGGGATATGATACAAGTTTACAAGATATTTGCATCTGACAGTAATACAGAGATTGAAAAATACTTTATAATGGACTGTGGAAGAGTAACTAAAGGACATGATAAGAAAATTAAAAAGAAGCCATGCCATCTTGATCTAAGAAAATACTTCTTTCAGTAATAGAGTTGTTAATTTTTGGAATGACTTGCCAGAAGAGATTGTTGACTGTGATTCTCTTGTCAAATTTAAAAGGGGGCTAGATAGATTTATGGATGGTTTAGGTATTATATAACTTGACTAAGCCAAATTGGTGGGTATATATGAATTTTTAGATCAACAGATCAACCTATGACTAAGCCTAATGGCAATTTTTTTTGTAGTGGGTGATGGTTCATTGAATGCTGAATGTGTAGTTGGGCTTTGTTTTGCTTTTATCTTTGCATGAATGAACTGATAACTAGGGAAGGGATAGACCTAGTCTTTTGTGCATGTACTAGTATTGTTATTGTTATTATTATTTGTTTGGACTGGGACAGTCTCGATAGGCCCTTGTGGCTTCTAACTGTCTCTATTTTCCTATGTTCCCAAGTAAAACTAAGAAATGGTGTCCCACAGGGAGCCATCCTATCCCCTCTATTAGTTAACCTGTACACAGCAGACCTTCCCACCCTACAAACACTAGACATAAAACTAACAACATATGCCGATGACAAATCCATCACAATACAAAACCCCTCCATATCCACAGCCACCACACTCACTCAATCATACATCCAACAACTGGAAACTTGGCTAAAATCAAACAATGACAGCTTCCCCCAAAAAATCCTCAATTACTCTTATTACTACCGACAAACACCAATCTTCCCTCCACCGCCAAGTAAAACTAAATAATACCCTCATTCCTTTAAACAAATTTCCAAAGATCCTATGCCTCACATTCGACACACACTTCACCTTCTCAAAACACATCCAAAACATAGCCAACACTGCAAACAGGAAATTAAACATCATTGAAACACTGTCACATAACAATTTCAGTAACGAACTAACCACCCTCATTATAGCATACAAACATTTCATTAGACCTACACTTAATTACGCATCTCCAGCCTGGTACCCTGCCACCTTACCCTCAAACATAGAGAAGTTACACAAAAACCAAAATACCACTTCGAATTATCACAGGTTGCACTAGAACCACCCCAATTCAGCATTTACTCGAAGAAACAAAAATACTCCCGATCCGCATTCACCTTGACATGATAGGAACCCAATTCTACACAAACACCCTAGACATATCACACCCCTGTCACTATACCCTACAAGACCACACAAGACACCGTTTAAAATTACCTTTCATCATCCCCTGCCCCATACTACAGCAACATTCAGAACCATTCCACCTACTGGAAACAACACACCACTAATCAAACACATACACACCATCAAAACACAAAATTATCTCAACACCCGCCAACAAAATCATCTTCTCAGCGAACAACCCCCTGACATCAAATACACAAAACACATTACCACGCAAAACCCAAATTACCCTATCCAGATTAAGGTCAGGCCACCACCCTAACCTAGTAGCATACAAACACAGATTCAATATACAAAACACATGTCAAAGAGGTATGCAAGAATCAGACACAACAGAACATCTCCTTCTGAGATGCCCTCCCTTACACAACACAGAACCCTCCATCACATCACCTCCCTGAGAGATTTCCTAAAGACAGTGTGGCCCTTCCAGTGAAGAAGGACCAAGGGGTAAAAAAAAAATATATATATATATATATATATATATATATATATATATATATATATATATATATATATATATATATATATATATATATATATATATATATATATATATATATAATATATATAAAAGAGATGAGGCTGAAAATGTTAAAGAAAAACCGAATAACTTATCTTTTGTTTGGCAAAATTGTGGTGTAACAAATGAAAAATGTTCATCTGTGGAAATTAAAATTGACAGTTCTGAACTACCTTTAATAAGAAATTCTGAAGGAGACCAGGTAAAGTTCCTGTATTTTGTTCGTAAATTTTTTTATTGTTCAATATTATGATTTTAATAGCTTTTTTTTCATTTTTCATTTTTCAAAAAATTTTTTCAATTTTTTTATTTTAAATAAAAAAAAAAAAAGGTTCTTCAGTTATTTTGGCTTGATGCACATGAAGATTATTTTTCTCATCCAGGAACTATTTACATTTTTGGAAAAGTTTTTGTGAAGTCTGCAAACTCTTATGTTAGTTGTTGTTTAACTGTAAAAAATATTGAAAGAAGAATTTTTCTTTTGCCCAGACTAAAGGTAATATATATATATATACATATAATATATAATAATATATATATATATATATATATATTATATAATATATATAATATATATAATATATATATATATAATATATATATATATATATATATATTATGATGCACCAGAGTTCTGTGTTAGCCAAAGCTTTTTTTGAATTCTCCAGTTCAGCTCCAGCTGGAGACCTCTTCTCTCTCTGGTTAAATTTTTTATAGCTCTTATTACTTTTAATTGAAGTATGGTTGTAGATGACCTGTGTAGGTCAGGTGTTTATGGCTGGGTTAAATTAGGCAAATTAAGATAAAACACCCAAAAGTGTTTTGTGAATCATTTGTTCTACAAAATATGTCTCTATGTTCTATTTTATATATATATATATATATATATATATATATATATATATATATATATATAATATATATTATATATAATATATATATATATATATATATATATATATATATATATATATATATATATATATATATATATATATCCTCCAGTTGGCAAAGGCCAGAACCCTACCTAATTCAACCGGAGTTGGGGAAAGTTATCACAGCCGAAGGAGGTCAACATGTCCAGATACACGACGTTTGAAAGTATGCAAGTCAAATGAAGTTAGTAAAACAGATAAAGGGAATGTGTTCCAGACTTTATCATGGGTGTACGGGGAGACTAATAATGAAGTTAATGATAGAATAGGGAAAACTAAGGCAGCCACGAACTTCTATACTCCCAGAGATTTTTGAAAATTTGGTTGATACGTTTTCAGGCTTTTCTTACTGAATAGAAGTATATAGGAAATACGAATGTATTAACCGTAACTATATGATATGTTTTAAGACTTGTCTTAAATGAATGTAGGTACGAATGTATTAACCGTAACTATGAATATATTTCCTTTCTAATTTCTCAGTACAACTGAGTGTTGGTTGATTTTTAATTCTGTATTACAACTATTATGAACATTTATAATGAATTCAAACTAATGGAGGGTAAATTTAAAGGACCAGATCAGTTGAAATATATAATTAACATAAATTGACTTTCACACTTGTTTACCATCATTGGTAATAATTTATCAGAGAATCATAATAAGATTTTATAATAAACATAGATTAATAAATAATACCTCAATAATATTAATAATAATAATAATAATAATAATAATAATAATAATAATAATCATATAAGAAAAATGACAATAATAATAATAATAATGTTAATGATAGTAGTAATACTTGATATTAAAGTATTCACTAATATCAATTCCTAAATATGGGAATGACAATAATACAAATCCTTATTTAATCTAAGAGAAGATTGCTTTTCCTATCATTTATAGTTCATTACATTATATGATACCTATATTGTTTAGGATTCACACTTCCTACTAATAATTAAGTGTTTGGTTTTAGAGTACTTAACTTAACAAATAGAATTGTTAATTTCTTTCCACCAAATCAATATGTACGGTAGACTTTTGATCCATTATCATTAAAGCAGTTTTAAGGACCAAGATTTAAAACCTTAAAATATTAATTATAAATTAATAAATTAATATAGCATTTATATATTACTCATGGATAATATGTTTTTCAAATTTTTTATATTATTTTTAAATATAAATCTATTTACCTTATGAAATATGGAATATTCATAAGGTTTTTCAAATGTTATTCCAACCTTACAAAGGGAGAATAGGAAAGATACTACCACTGTGATAAGAACTATCGCCTCTCCACTTTAGCTTCTTTGAACATATCTAATGAGATAAACTGTAATTTTTAATATATATAAAGAAATATGGTCTGTTTTTGTTTTGTTTTTTTTTCTTATTTTTATTTTAATAAACTAATAACCTCACTATACCTTAATTTCCGTCCTTTATTTCCAAGATTTTTGGCTTCTTTACCTGGTAATATCGTTATATTTCAGATTTAATCCTAAAATTGAGAAAACTTTTATATACATATATGTGTATTTATACACATATATGTATATTTTCATAAATAACATACATATTTATAAATACTTATTTAATACTATCACACTTAAATTTGAACTTAAAACATTTCTTTTGTAGTACCTTGCTAATTTATCATTATTATCACAAATGATTATTTTAACTGAAAGACTTTTTGTTTAACACTTATTTGTACTGTTTGATTAATTGTAATTAACCTTTCTTACATCTTACAATATTTATTGTACATATATATAAGGGATTATCCCTTACATTCCCCCAGGATAAATGTATAAGTTCCCCCTTTAGAATCACTTCCTATAAGTATTTCTCTATACACTCTCAGCATACACTATATTTTCTAGTGATGCTAAATTTATTATAATGTTAGTCTCTACGAGACTTGAGTTGTGTGATATTCGTCATCAGCCAGTTGAATTAGTCTGTATAATACCATCAATTCATGTCTTCTAGTATGGTTATTGGGAAGAGCTTGTGCCACTAAATCCCGAATTCCAGCCCGTAACACATAATCAATAGCACTTAATACATCTGGAGGGAAATTGATTTTGATGCCCTGGTTCTCTTAACATAGAATGATTTGAATGCCAAAGATTATAGGGAGGAGCAGGTAAAACAGGTGCACCCCACTGTACCGGAATATGGGGAACAACATAAGCATTTAATTGCGGCACAGGTTCCTGATAAAGTGGTACCTGTTCCAGATCTGCCCCTAACAAATGTTGCTCTGGTTCTGGCTCATTATTACTTTCTATAATTACTTCCCGGAGGACATTCAATGTCGGATTATCAACCCCTGGTAAGTTGGGGTAACCAAATTTGGCTCTGAATCGATGCATAAATGCTCGTAGGAAAGCTTGATTTGCATGAAGGCCATCGGGTATAAGGTCCGAATTCATGGTTAATGTTTGTTTCTGCAAGAAAGCCGAATGAGGAAGTAAACCTCTGCTTTGTCTTTGCCGCCTTGACAAGGCATAATATCCATTAAGTGCAAACTCGGATCGTAGACACACCTTCTCTGGCCAATAGTAGTCAATCCGCACTAGACTATTAAATTTTTCAAAAGAATATATAGCATGTTCTCTCATACATCTCGGATTTAATTGAGGGTGATTTTCTAAATGATTTGCATACTTTTTTCCCCAAGATCTGATCAACCTTTTTGCATTAAAGGCATATATATCCTTAATGGCTGGTATCACAAGATAAACTTGACATTGACGGTTAATTGTTTTAGTGTGCTCGACAATATCAGTCATCAGTTGAGGAATATCATCCAATGCAAATCTTTGTGGGCCAAATACGGTAGTTTCTCTTCCTCGGTGATGTATTGTTTGTCGTTTCCAAGCCCGAGGGGTAAGTGCCCATATAATAAGATATCGAACCCGAGGTGTCATTCTTCTATCGACTATGGGTAAGCACTCTTCTATTTGTCTTCCTGATCGACAGTCCGTTACTACATCAAGTCTGTAGGTATCCTTAATGTATTGGCTTCCTCTTTCAAAAACCCCAATTTCAGAGGCTCCTACGACAAGTAAGACATCCATTCTGAAATTAATATATTTTTATAGGAAATACAAAGGCACCACGGCTCAGCATCATTGCTTCCTGAAAAGGTAATGAACTAGAGTTTACTAGTTCCAGAGTTGGATACAGCAATGATACTAACCCGCGAGGTTATCAATAATTATATAATATTTATACCATTAAAACTATCAACAACTATTTAAAACCCCATTCCCGACTCTCGATAATCTACAGAAGGAGAGGTCGTATATATAGTATAAAATAAAATATAAATAAATACAAACATTGACACATTTCATAATGATGTACATAACAGCAAAAGATAATCATTTCTGTGAAATGTTTAGGTAATAATAAACCTTCATCAAATTTTATGAAACTGTGGAACATCCCCGTTTTATGATGAATGATAATGTGAACAACTTTTGTCACTTTATCTCTACAACTGACAATTCCTTTGCACTCATCACCCCAAACCCTTTTTACGTATATATTTACTATGATTATATTTATACTATGATTATTATATATATTTTGTTTTTTTATATTCAATTGGAGTACTCATAACAAAAGGCAAAGTATGAACAATACCCCTAGATCTAGTGAATGGCCTGTGAGGTAATACTTCACTGGGTGGCATAACGGGAATCAATCCCCCTCCCTCTGTATCACCATCTCCCAATTTTTCCTGCCCCACAACACGTTCTCCCACGGAGGAACCCGGAGAATGCTCATTTAAGACCGTTAAGGGGGAACTTTCTACTAGGTTATAATTAGGGAAGTGATATCGTAATAATGTCGGAATATCTGGTTTCACAGTGAATCCCTCAAATCCTGAGGAATGTGAGTGGTATGAGTCCATAGTGGGAAATTTAGAAGAATTCAACTCTTTTTCGGTTGGTGTTATAGACCCAATCGTGTTTTCACCCACTTCGTTAAATTCCATAGATCCAAAAACTGGATCCAGCACTGCGGTGCCGGAGATCTCTGTAGGATACCATTCTATACTACTACTAGATATTTCTGTTTGTGTAGATATTGGATCTGGTGGGAACGGATTTATCTCCACAGGAATCCCCAACCAAGTTCCCGGAATCAAGCGGATTTGTACCAACTTCATAAAACCCCTCACTCTCCGAAACCCCCATTCCCGACTCTCGATAATCTACAGAAGGAGAGGTCGTATATGTGAGGGTTGTACGGGCATTTGAGTCATTGGAAAAGGAAACAGGGGCCGCAATAGTCGGCCGGTTGAAAATACGAGTGGAAATTGGGGACACATCAGGAAAATATTCAGAGATTCTTGCAACAACAGACATACTTTCAACCCCCACTCCACAACCAACTCCTACAAGAGCCCCAGGGGATTGAGCATCTATTTGATGTGTGAACTGATTGAGATTTGCTAACTGACTTAGTAAATTTGGTAATTTGGCAAATATCTCCTCTGGCAATGGGTTGAATTCAAATCCCTCAAAATCATCCTCTGGATCCAATTCTATCAATTCCTCTGTCTTCTCTATATTTTCTTGATCTTTGTCAGAATTCTCTATTTCTCTAAAAGTTAAGTCTTCATCCTCAGGGTTAGATTCTAAAAAAAATCGTTCTTTGATGTGCTGGTTTTTCAAAAGATACCGAGGTATATCAATCCATTTTCGTAAGTGAGAAAAATGGATTTTCTCTTCTTTGGAATATTGGTTTAGTCTGCGGATGGTGTATGTCACCTTATTTTCATTTACTTTAGTCACTAGGTATGGCCCTTCCCATTTAACTTTGAATTTATTGCTGGTGGAATGTCCCCTGGCTATAATCTTTTTCGCAACCTTTTGTCCTATAGTATAAGGTACAAAGTTTAAACTGCCTTTGCTCCAATATTGCGGAAATGTATGAGCTTCGTTTAGATGGGATTTTTGGAGTAAATATTCAGATGGAGACATATTTAATGCACTATGACTTGTATTATTATAAATTAGAATAGATGCTGCTATTTCCTCGTCCCAAGAGTGAGGTTTGTCCAACACCAAACATTTCAGTAATTGTATAATGCTCCGGTTGAAGCGCTCACACAACCCATTACTCGCAGGGTGCAAGGGAGACGTGCGCACATGCTTAATATCAAACTCGGCTAGAACGTCTTGGAAGTCACTAGAAAGAAATTCCCCCCCGTTATCCGTGAGCAATCTCATTGGAACTTTAGGAAGAAAAGGCAACATCCGATGTTTAAATGTATAGGCCACTGTGATACCTTGTTTGTCTCGAATTGGTACCACAGATGCCCATTTGGAAAAATGATCTATAAGAACTATACAATATTTGTGACCACGTATTGTACTTGGAAACTGTAACAGGTCCATTGCCATCAAATCAAAGGGAGAACTTGTCAAAATCTTAATCACAGGAGGGGTTATATTTGAAGAATGTGTTTTGAGTCGCTGGCACACAGGACAACATTTAACTATATCCGAAACAACTTGGTTTACCCGTGGGTGCCAGAAATGTTTATAAACTAAAGAAATTAGTTTATTCCTACCAATATGGGCACAAGAAAAATGTAAGTTCACAACAATATTAATGAGGAAATTAAAGGAAATTATATATAAAAACCTACCACCTTTGGTTTCATAGTATAAAATATCATTTTGAACACTAAGCTGGTTGTGGTGAGATTTAAAAAAAGACGCCCGCTCCCAATTTTCCACAGGAACTGAATGTTTTACATATGCAACCAAAGTCGAAAGAACTCTATCAGAGAGCTGATCCTCTAGTACATCAATTTCATCTATATTTGAATCCGGGACTAGAACTATATTAGGAACAGGATTTATGCAATTTATGTTTACTCTAATTTCATCTGTTTTGTTCCTGGTGGTTCCCAGTGGTTGTAAATAGTTGTAATGAATTCCACCAAGACACTTCAAACAACAAGTCTGTCTATTATAGTTACTTCCATAGATGAGAGGTCTATCATCATTGTAATATATTTTTACTTTGGTTTTAAAAAGATGGCCAAAAGCCTCGATCACCTCTGGGATAGGCATCTGGCCTGCTAATTTCATTAGACGTAATTTCTTTCGTATGTGTTTATCCTGCAACTTATACCTGCCAATGTTTTTCATTAGTTCTTCCATGATTGTAATCCTAAGATCTTGATGACTTGTGCTTAGTCCGTATAAAAACAAAGAGAAACACTTAAAGAGTGAGTCCCCTCCACCTGGAACCTTCTACAATCTCAAATCCTTCTGGTATATAGTCACTATGATCGATTTCGGCTTCTGAGGTTTGATTATCGGGAACTGGTGATCTAGATAAGGCATCCGCAATTACGTTCCTCTTGCCCAGTATATGTCTTATCTCAAAATCGTATTCATGGAGTTCCTCCAATGTACGAGCCAATCTGCCATCTACAAGACTCATATTCTGAAGATAAATAAGTGGCATATGGTCGGTGTAAATAACAAAGTGTACTCCTCTGAGAAAAGCTCTAAGAGATTTCACAGCCCACCGTAATGCTGTCAACTCTTTGTCTATTGTGCTGTAATTTCGCTGGGTTCCGCTAAAGGTTTTGGAAATGTATGCTATCGGGCAGTTTACTCCTCCCTGTATTTGAGAAAGACAAGCTCCTGCACCAATATCTGAAGCATCTACATGCAACTCCATTGGAGACGCTTCCGATCCATAGTCAGGAAAACTTAGTAATGTTGGATTAACTAAAGCTTGTTTTAGTTCCTGAAATGCCAATTGACATTCTGGGGTCCAATTTACATTTTTTCCACCGGTTTGTATTGAAAGGGGCTTAGCTATTTGTGAACAGTTTGGTATGTGTCTTCGGTAGAAATTTACCATACCAAGAAACTGTCTGAGTTGCTTAATTGTAGTTGGTATAGGAAAATCAAGGGCACCTCGCAAATTTTTCTCTAAAGGCAATATACCCCTTGAAGAAATTTTATGTCCCAAGAAATCGACCTCCAATCTACACAGTTTAGTTTTACCAGGATTCAATTTATATCCGTGGGTCTCCAAAGCGATGAGAACTTGTTCTAATGTATTCATGTGGTCTTCAAAGGTCTGACTGAGAATGATTATATCATCCAAATAGACCATAACTTTGCTCCATGGTAATCCGGTAAGAGCCAACATCATACCACGCTGGAAAGTGGCCGGCCCATTTTTCACTCCGAAGGGCATCTTCAAATATTCGTATTGGGCAAAAGGTGTGGAAAAAGCAGTTCTCTCAATGCTTTCTGGATCCATATTAATTTGGTAATATCCTTTTACTAGATCAATAGTTGAAAAATACTTATTTCCATACATATTATAAATCATATCAATGAGATTTGGTAATGGAAAGGAATCCCTTTTTGTAATATCATTGAGTTTACGATAGTCAATACACAATCGTAATGATCCATCTGGTTTGCGTACAGGTACCACTGGGGCCGAGTAAGGGGATTTGCTTGGTTGGATTATATGGTTGGCTAATAATTTTGCACATTCCTCTTCAATTTCTTGGGCCAATGGGCCCTGGAACCGTCGTACAGGAATTCTTACTGGATGGTCAGTTTCTAATTCTATACTGTGAGTGATGTTTTTGGCCAGACCCACATCATGTTCTCCCCTACTTAAAACTTTGGTATGATTGAGTAACGTTTTTATTATAAGTTCCTTTTGGTGTTTTTTTATCGGCAGTTCAGCTATTTGGAATTCTGTGATTATTCGTTCAGTAGTCCAGTCGTCTAAGGTATCCGTAGTATCCAAGTCCACATTGGTGTGACCTATGGTTGCCAATACATCTTTTGCAACTGATTGCAATTGTCCTACACTTGTGTTTTTTCTTAAATATTGTTCTCTATCCGATACGTTTAACACAGCAACCCTGGGAAAAACCTCTCTAAAGTCTATTATTCCTGAGATGGGAACTACAGATGACAACTCGCTTCCAAAAAACTCCCATACTGTCCCAATATCCTCTGAGGGTTCAGTGGATATCTTTACCGGTACCATCTTACAAGTATGTGGTGGGACTACTATAGTATTGATGGTAACACATTTGTAAAAGGGGATATGATTGCTTATGTCTTTGGCTACTATAGTGAGTTTATCTGCATCTCGATGGACTAGTTCTCGGTTGGTGAGGTCTGGTAATAAATTATTTTTCTTGAGAGAGGCGGCTCCAAGGACTAAATGATGAGTCATGTGTTCCATTGGAACCACAAAGAAGGAAGTCACATCCGTAGTAAATCCATTTTCAAATATCATAGGTAACTCTACATAGTGCTCAATTTTAAGTTTGGGACTATGTCCAAAGCCACTGATTGCTTTGATTTCGGTTGAGGGGATTAAGTGCAGATTTGTCAAATGAGGAAGAACAGCAGTGCTGATTAGACTGACACCAGCGCCACTGTCTACCATGCAATCAAAATAACAAGATTTTTTTTTTTCAAAGGTTACATATATGACTAATGGGTCAACATCGGCCTGGCAAAGATTTATTTCCACCACACCTGTATCCATCTTATCGGGACTTTCCTCGGTTATCAAATATTCAGTCCGAAAAGGAGACTTCCTGTTTGTGTGAGTCTTTTTTTGGTTTGTCGTAACCTCTTCCTTGGGGGTCCCCACAGTGTGACTCGGCACTGTAGAGGCCATTAGTTTAAAGGATTATGATTATCTGTACCAAAACAGTCACCTTCATAGTGGGAACCTTCACACCATGAACAATTTTCAATAAACCGTTTTTTTGGAATAGTTCCCACACTTTTATCAGGGGTTTTCTGAGAATTCGTAAAGTCCTGAGTTATGTTATCATAATTTGTAGCCAAAGGTTTAGGTTTCTTCTGACTTATTCCCTCTGTTCCTTCCTGGTGTGTTTTGGAAAGTTGGAGAGACGGGTTGGTAGATTGTCTGTTACGACAATCCATACCTACATGAGGGCCCTTACAAAATGGGCAACTTCTTAAATGAGTAACAGAAATTTGTGGAGGGTTTCCTCGTAACCGGCATTCACTGCGTAAGTGTCCCTTCTTTTTACAATAACTACATATTCCAAGAAATTTATAACAATCTTGCATCACATGTCCATTTATGCCACAATAATCACAGGGGGGATGTGTGGAATTCGGCGAATGATTTCTGTTTTCGGAAGTTTTCCGGATTCCCCCAGGATTGAATCTTCTACCTTCTTGATTTGATTTATTTTCTACTTTTGACCTTCCATTTTTCAAAATATCACTCCAGCTGGGACCCACAGGGTCCACACGAGCTGGAATGACTCTGTCAATGTGTATAAGCTCAATTCCCTCAGATATATGTTCCTCAATATTTTGATTACCTTGATCAGTAAATGGTTTTCTGGATCTGGAAGAACTAAATGAACTATTTTCTCGATCATAACTATCAGCCAGTACAACGAGACGGTCAAAAGACACTTTCGTTCCTGACTCCGTTTCATTTTGAATTATATATTCTCTTAACTTGTTTTCGATTTTTCCAGAAAGACTCAAAAGAAAAGCAGTTCGTAATGAATCGTGATATTTCATATTGATGCCAGGATAGGCCTTGCATGCCAATTGTTCCAGTCGTAAAGCAAACATTCGAACACTTTCTTCTGGCATTCTGCAAGCAGAGTGGTAAGCCTCCAACTTCATCTCATTCTTCCTGCGTTCCTCTTGATGGAACCATTTCAATAATATTCCCTTCACTTCTGAATATGATTGAGTATTTTTTTTTACTAAATTGTATAGTTTAAGAAAACTACCCTCCAACTGCCTACCCAAAAATCTTAACCACTGATTAGGAGAGTTTGGATAGTTAAACGTGCAATATTGCTCAAAATCAATAAAATATTGTACTAAATCTTGTTCGGCCTCATATTTGTATTTGCCCGGGTCCAGTACCTTTATCTTTTGAGCATTCTGAACTAGTGTGGTTAATAAGACCACAGCCTGCGAAAGAAGGGACAACTGTTGTTGAACAAGATTCTCCTGGGAGTTCTGGGACACAGGAGGAGGGAGTAAACGGGAAAAACCTGAAATTGGGGAGTTCATTTGGGGATTGAAACACTTTGGCACATTATTTATCCCACTAAATGGTATAGTAGGTCGGTTTGAACCATGGACCGGTCCAGAAGCGTATGCGTTAGGGATAGAAATCTTAGTGTCCATTTCTGATCCACCAAATCCAACCACTGAAGGTTTAGACCCAGTAGTAGTTGTATTAACTGTGACTGTATGAAACCCGTGAGAGGCGGTAGCCACAGAGCTCTGGCAAATCCCTCCCATTGTAGGGTCTGGACCAGTAAACCGGAGGTCCATTGAAGGAACCAAGGTTTGTGTCTCAGTGGTGCATCCCGTGGGAACGGGAATATTATTTAAACTCACTAAAATTGGTACATGATCACCCTGGGACTTTTCAACAACCTGATTGCCCATCGTCAAATCTATTAATGAATAATTCTGATTTACAGAGGTATCTTGGTTAACCCCAGATGTCTCCTCAACTTTCAATGATAATTCCGCCATTTGTTTTTTGAAAGCAGAAATAATGTTATTAACTGCCTCTACCTGTACCACCTCACCTTGAGCTGAGCTATGTTCAGCAGAACCGTTTCCATTAGTCTCCTGCTGAGATTCAGCGGAAGCCAGGTATTCCTGAAGGGTCATATTTAGGGGAATATTTAAATGTGACATAATTATGGGGATCTGTATTTCACTAGGTCAACCGTGGAAGAAAAAAAAAACAATCCACTACTCCTGTTATCACCAATCACTAAAATTTACAATTTACCCATGTACAACAGGTCTATACTGAAAATGAAATGTTACAAAGCAACAGTTGTTTTACAACTGCTGTCTCACAACTGACCTTGGTCCCTGTTCGGGCGCCACTTAATTTCTTGTTACGGGGAGACTAATAATGAAGTTAATGATAGAATAGGGAAAACTAAGGCAGCCACGAACTTCTATACTCCCAGAGATTTTTGAAAATTTGGTTGATACGTTTTCAGGCTTTTCTTACTGAATAGAAGTATATAGGAAATACGAATGTATTAACCGTAACTATATGATATGTTTTAAGACTTGTCTTAAATGAATGTAGGTACGAATGTATTAACCGTAACTATGAATATATTTCCTTTCTAATTTCTCAGTACAACTGAGTGTTGGTTGATTTTTAATTCTGTATTACAACTATTATGAACATTTATAATGAATTCAAACTAATGGAGGGTAAATTTAAAGGACCAGATCAGTTGAAATATATAATTAACATAAATTGACTTTCACACTTGTTTACCATCATTGGTAATAATTTATCAGAGAATCATAATAAGATTTTATAATAAACATAAATTAATAAATAATACCTCAATAATATTAATAATAATAATAATAATAATAATAATAATAATAATAATAATAATAATAATAATAATCATATAAGAAAAATGACAATAATAATAATAATAATGTTAATGATAGTAGTAATACTTGATATTAAAGTATTCACTAATATCAATTCCTAAATATGGGAATGACAATAATACAAATCCTTATTTAATCTAAGAGAAGATTGCTTTTCCTATCATTTATAGTTCATTACATTATATGATACCTATATTGTTTAGGATTCACACTTCCTACTAATAATTAAGTGTTTGGTTTTAGAGTACTTAACTTAACAAATAGAATTGTTAATTTCTTTCCACCAAATCAATATGTACGGTAGACTTTTGATCCATTATCATTAAAGCAGTTTTAAGGACCAAGATTTAAAACCTTAAAATATTAATTATAAATTAATAAATTAATATAGCATTTATATATTACTCATGGATAATATATTTTTCAAATTTTTTATATTATTTTTAAATATAAATCTATTTACCTTATGAAATATGGAATATTCATAAGGTTTTTCAAATGTTATTCCAACCTTACAAAGGGAGAATAGGAAAGATACTACCACTGTGATAAGAACTATCGCCTCTCCACTTTAGCTTCTTTGAACATATCTAATGAGATAAACTGTAATTTTTAATATATATAAAGAAATATGGTCTGTTTTTGTTTTGTTTTTTTTTTTCTTATTTTTATTTTAATAAACTAATAACCTCACTATACCTTAATTTCCGTCCTTTATTTCCAAGATTTTTGGCTTCTTTACCTGGTAATATCGTTATATTTCAGATTTAATCCTAAAATTGAGAAAACTTTTATATACATATATGTGTATTTATACACATATATGTATATTTTCATAAATAACATACATATTTATAAATACTTATTTAATACTATCACACTTAAATTTGAACTTAAAACATTTCTTTTGTAGTACCTTGCTAATTTATCATTATTATCACAAATGATTATTTTAACTGAAAGACTTTTTGTTTAACACTTATTTGTACTGTTTGATTAATTGTAATTAACCTTTCTTACATCTTACAATATTTATTGTACATATATATAAGGGATTATCCCTTACAACGTGAAGGTAATACCTTAAATTATTTTTTTGATTTTTTTTGTAAAAAAAAATTATAAAATAAAGAAATATAAAAAATAAAAAAATTAAAATTATCTTTATACTTTTTTATCTTTAATTTAAATTTCTTTTTAACCTATGAAATTTACATATTCATAATTATTATCTTCTCATGACATCAATCTGTTAAAAATATTAGCATTAGACTTAATCTAACAATATATATATATATATATATATATATATATATATATATATATTATATATATATATATATATATATATATATATATTATATATATATATATATGCCCTATTTAAAATTAGCAATTAATGTGAATTTAAAGGAATATCAGGGCAATGTTTATCCAGATATGTTACTGAATAGTGAAAAACTCTATATCTGATCAGATATCCAGTTTTTGAAAATTGTTGGTTATTCTGTATCCGGATATTCAACAAATTTGTTATTTGGCCCATCCTTAGTATAAATTATATTACTTTCACACTTTTAATTTCCACCTATTTAAATTCAAATCGGGTATGGATATTTGGTGACCTTGACTTTATTCTTAGAATGTAAAGTTTTTTCTATACATTCTAATGATTTAATTCCACCACACTACGTGGTCGTATAAAATGCTTAATGTTATTTCACACCGTTTGTTGAAATTGGCAGCCTCAGAAATCATAGCTCCTTATATCCATTCAATACAGTTGAAAGGATGTAAGTCGAAGGAAGTGGGAAACGCAAAAACACATTTCCAGACTTTATCAGCTTATTATATGAGAGCTTGATGATAATCGTTATCTGAGTTCATAGAGGTTGGAAGATATCAATTAAAGGCAAAGACTTCAGCTTTATAAGAAAGTAGAGAAATGTGAAGAAGTTGAAAGAAAGTTATATTTGTTATTTTTATCAATCCCAGAAGAAAATGCATTTTCTACATAAAAATCTTTTCTGGAGAAAAGACGTTGAAAGATTCTGATATGATATATAGGTTGCAGAATTAAGTCAAGGTTTATGAGTTTTAGTTGAATGGAAAGGATATGGAATGTAAGTTAAAATTAAGGAAATTGTGATAATGACTCATTTATGCGTTCTCCTCATTCCTATGGATCTCTTCAATAAAATATAAGATCCACAAAATTGGATCAATTTGCATGACCAAAATACTTTAAAATATCTAGGCGAAAGTAAAGACAATTCCAACCAGCTTGGCTATCTTTTCAGAAAACTTGTAGAAAGAACTGACGGAGATTAAAAGGAGACTGCAAGAATGCAGAGGAGGAAAGTGGGTTATAGTATTAGAAAAGTTGGAAGTTTTTAAAAGAGGGACGTGTATGTTAATTTCATCCCAAGACGATTAAGAATACGAGTAAGGAATTGCATCATCTGCCAAGAGGTGCTATTGATAGAAAATTAGTTGGCAAATTTTCCAGTTGAGGAAACTCATTGTTGGTTGTGAACGTTGAAATCATCTACATATATAATCTCATAGAAAGGAAAAGATGATAAAACAGAATTTAGGATAATCCTTGGAGTAAGAAAATGAATAAACGGTACAGATTTAATTAGTTTTGAATACAAGAGAGCTGAAAAAAATTTGGATAACTCCGAATAAACAGCACGAAAACAGACCACGACATTCCTCGCTTAGTTAAAATTTGAGGATTGAGAGTGAAAGGAATCAGAATAAGATATTATGTTATCTTATATTTTTTATCAAAAAACTTGTTTTGAATAAGAACAAGTGATGAGATATAGAGAAAGAGAGGTGGTGTCCTATGAAGTAAAAATTAAAGACCATGAATGTTATAGAGAGAAAGATATCCGCACATCAGAATAGCTAATAGTTCCTTAGTATCACCAGACTGTTTATTCTCAAGCCTTCCATGCATTGCATCTTTAAAACCACATTATTTACTGCTATCTTATAACTGAAAAAAAAGAATGTAAAGTGTAATATTTATAATGTGTGAAGTAAGAGAGGAAGAATGCTACTTCGCATGTTGGTGAGAACGCCATGTGTAAGGCTGAAAATACGCTGGAGATATTCTCTGTATCAGTGGAAGCTCAATAGGCACGAGCTACAGAACTTTGGTGTGCAAAGAAAAAATTCAAACTTAGCCTAAAACTCCTCATGTTCGTCTTTCATGTGTGTTATTTTCTTCATCATTCCCTTATATAATATTATATATATATATATATATATATATATATATATATATATATATATATATATATATATATATATATATATATATATATATATATATATATATATATATATATATATATATATATATATATATATGATATATTATATATATATATATATATATTTATATATATATATATATATAGTATATATATATATATATATATAAAGCAGGTGCCAGAATGTTTGGTTCACCCAAAAATTCTTCCCAAGATAGATGTGGTTCACCTGTACAAAACAATCAGGTAAATATGCGATTAGGTATTATAATAAACACTGTTTCGTTTAGTATTCAAAATCTTTTTTCTTACTTATATTGTCTTTGGGACTTCAAAAATATCCTTTTCACAAGGATATGTTTCTTACTAAATAGTTTTGTTTTTTTTGTTTTTTGTTTTTTTTACTTATTGGTCTACAAATGGATATGCTCTGAATTCAAATTAAGTCGATATTTTTAAGTTTTTTTTTATTATCGTTTGGTTTGTCTTATTTTCAATACTGAAATATTTTCTTTATTTGATAATTCGAGTGTTTTTAATATTTTATCCTTTTGATAGAGACCAAAAGAAAATGTTTTATGGTTATTTTAAATAATTGTTTCTGATTGATATTAAATCTCAGGAAAAGTTATTCTTAATAGAAAATTTTTGAAGTAGGAAATAGTATTGCATTGTTTATGTTTGGTGTAAATCTGAAGTAATGTAGTCAAAGTTTTATTTAAAAGATTTTTTAAATCTGTTTAAAAATTTTTATTTTAATTAATTTTAATAGGAATAAAGACCGTGTTTGGTGTAATTACTTTTTAAAATGTTCACTGTAAATTTCCTAATCCTACAATCGCCTGCTGTTTCCTAAATTCAATAGTTAGAAATTAAAACAGATAATATTTTCATGGTAGTTTTCTCTTTATTTTTACTGTACTTTAAGTGTATTAAATAGATAAATAAACTTCAAATATGCTGTTAACCCATCTCACATTTGCTGTGCACTTTTCCTTTACAGCCTAAGTATGAATATTATATTTTGTATTGTCAACTATTTTTTGAAAAAATTACTGTATCAAAGATATGATTATTTCATTGTACAGCAAAAGTATATAGTTTATAAAAATGGGTTTAGTAGTAAAAGGAAAAGTTTTTCAGTATTGTGGGATGAATCGTTAAAAGGATTATAAAATAAAATTGACACCTTTCAATTTTTTTTTGGGAGAAGTAACTTAAGCATTTAATTCTTTATATTTAAATTAAAATAGCGTAAAACAATGTTTATTATTAAAAAATTTGTTGCTGTCAATAGCTGAATTCCTTTTCTGGCTAGTTTTATTCATGATTACTTGCTTTTAAAAAATTTTTTATTCGTTAATTTAAATAAATATTTAGCTTAGTTGCAGCATTTAAACCCTTTTCTGTCTACTTATAATTTAAATATACAATTTTTTAATGCTTTTTTTCTTCTTTTAGGTGTAATTGTTTGTTTTGAAATGAGAGCATTTTTTTTCTTTTGTAAAGTTTTCATTTATTGATATAATTATTTTTGTGTTATTATTTTTAATTCTTTATCCATATTTTGACACAAACATTTTTAGGCCATTTTGCGTCTTAAAAATCCTTCTGTAGCAGGCATGC
>SEYY01019685.1:0-10000 GCA_009176605.1 Armadillidium nasatum
CCGGACCTGGCGAAATTGTTATTTGTGACGGAACTCCCTTTTGAGCATGGACTCAATTTTTGCTCATAATAATAATGATAATTCGTAATTTTAAGAAAAGAAAAGCTGAATATTTCATTAATGGAAGCGATTTAATTATGCAAGATTTTCTTTTCTTCTCTTCCTGTGGTAAATAAATAATAATAAAAAAAAAAGTTGCGAAATTTATTTTTAAACAACAAATTTTAATCGACTTTAATTTTAGATTAAATAAATAAATAAAAAGGAAACCTTTATTTCTGTTTAATAATTGCAAAAATTCCGGCAGAATCGTTGTTGTTATTTTTATTAATAAATAAATAAATTATAATGATAATAATAATAGTAATAATAATAACAATGACAAAATTCATTTTGAAAAATGAAAATATTTATTTTGAAATTATTATCACCATTTTTATTTTATTATTATTATTATTATTATTATTATTATTATTATTATTATTATTATTATTATTATTATTATTATTATTATTAATTACATTTCTCTTAATAAGATGTTAAAAAGAACTCAGGTTTTCAGTAGTTTTAAGAAGCGTTTACGACATAAGCTTCCACGATATTCAAAGAAAAAATATAAAAAAAAACTGTTCAGAATGACATTAGAAATAACAGACGAGTAACCTTCTTCGAGTGAAGCAAGAGATCTGCAGCAGAGTTTCGAGATGAATTACTATGCCCGAAATGACAAAGCGCTTCCTTCGGCCACAGCAGGCACCTTTCGGCGAACTTTGATCTTTACCTGAGAAGAGGTGCCTCGTTTCCAATTGGAATGTACAGATTTATGGAAATGTAAGGAAGGCTTCCATATTTCATATTCATTACAAGCAGTTACTAGTAAATCACAGCTCCTACTCGTAAACAAAACGCTAAAAAAAATTTCCTTTTTTTTTCTAATGAAAGGAAAAATTCCCTTTTGTAATTCCTAAAAGTTCAAGGGAGTTATTTTATAGAATCAAAACCAGGGTGGTTCAGTTACCATATATATATATATATATATATATATATATATATATATATATATATATATATATATATATATATATATATATATATATATATATATATATATATATATATATATATATATATATATATATATATATATATATATATATATATATATATATATATATATATATATATATATATATATATATATATATATATATATATATATATATATATATATATATATATATATATATATATATATATATATATATATATATATATATATATATATATATATATATATATATATATATATATATATATATATATATATATATATATATATATATATATATATATATATATATATGTATAGAGGGCATTTGAAGCCTTATCTTCCTTGATTTCTTATCGGTCAAATCATTTTGCTTGTTTATCAGACTATTTGTTTACATTTCTTAAAACAGATTTAAAAATATTTTTATTCCAGCAGCAGCTACAAATTTTAAAAATTAACATAAAAAGATATATCAAAAAATGCCAAAGAAATTTACATTGTTAAAATTATAAAATAGCACAAAAAGGAATATTTTTAAACTAAATCTGCCTTTTTCTTCGTCTTTTGACTATAATACTTTCTATCAACCTTATATATATATATATATATATATATATATATATATATATATATATATATATATATATATATATATATATATATATATATATATATATATATATATATATATATATATATATAGTTTGTTTGTTTTTTGCGTAGAAGAAAGTGTTCCATACTTTATCGGTAAAGTTTTTGAAAAAGGCATAATGGGAGTTGTGCAGAAAAATGATGAGACTGTGGCGTATAAAAGAAGAATCATATAATCTATCTTCAAAGAAGACACATGCGACTAGAGTTCAAAAGAACAGTGTCTTTTGTTATAATATCGTAAGTATTACGAGAATGAACAGACAGTTCGACAGCTTGAAGAAAATTGAAATTAGTAAGAGCAGAATAAATATTAGGATGAAAAAAAATCTTCACTCCAATCTTTTACGAAGATTTGTATCTTGTTGAACAACCTCATACGAATTAGGTTCTCCATATATGGAAAAAAGTCACAACTATTCAAAACAAAAAATGAGATTATCGTAAGATGTTTTGGAGTTCTCAGAACATGAAGTTTATTTAGTAAGAAAGCAATGTGATTCTTTCGCATAAAGATAAAGAGGTAGGCTTAAGTTGTGCTAAAAATAATGTCAATGAAATATGTAGGAAGGAATTTAGTTTCTTAAGCATTACGAAAATCCAAATTTTTTTATGTGCTACTAGGCTATTTTCTTTGCATTGTCGAAATGGAAAATGCAGTGAGGGCTAGAGCCATAGGCAGAAATACCACTATTGATATTTTTAAAGGATGAGTGATGACCGTCTACAACAAGTGATTTGGAGCAGCCAGAAGTGAAATCAGAGAGAAATTTCTTCTCTCTGATTTCTCTACCTCCTCTTTCGATATGTATCTTTATCTCTGTATAATATAGTGTATATATATAGAGAGAAGGAGACATACCAAATGTGTGAAATATAAAATTTTGTGCTAGAATCTATCGAAATATTCTGTTTAACTAGTGAAATTGCAAAAGTGCTGAAGAACAAAAGACCAACAGTCAGAGAGAAGGCAAGTCAAACTTCTATTCGATCTTTCTTTACGGGAACTTTAGAAGCAATCTCAAAATAATAAAATTAAAACATTTTAAAACCATCCAAATTAGAAAAAATTTGAATTTGAATAAATTTGAAAACAAAGTAATAGGAAGGTAGAGAGTTGAGAGGGATTCTACATTATCGACCTTACTTTAATGAGCTTATACATCTAGCAAGAAAGAAGGGTTGAAGGTGATGAATAAGGACGACAGTTTATCAAGGTAGGGTGCAAGCTCGTAGGCACAAATTATGAGAATCACCGGAGAGATATCTATATTGTGAATAAGGAGTTCTTTAATGCTTAAGTAGAAGAAAATTTCAGCTCTAGGAGGAGAAAATGCAGCCACAGAGGAGTCGAAATAAACGAAATTAAAGAAGATAATGCAATGTTGGGGTTGACTGGAAGATGAATCAGAAAGAGTGTTACAATTTCTAAGGAAATAGTTTGAGAATAAATTTGAACAAATTTTCTCTATTACTGGATGAATTATAAGAAGCAGAAATTTCTAAAGTTGAAGACAGTGGTACATCTTGAAGAAAGTTCGTGTATCGAATATTGGTTTTAGCTGATGGGGAAGAAAATGGAAAGTTCGCCTTTCTGTCATCGAATATGTCATTGAATATACTGACCTCTCTTATTCATTCTGAGTTCTCTCTCACTTTTTTCTGAGAGAAGTTATAGACGTATAATAAGCAATCAGCTGAAGGAAATTGATTTAAAAAAAAAAAATCTGCTTGCCGAGAACGATGTCCTTTCCTGCCCTAAACCTTAAAGAAGTTGATATTTGAAAAGGCTACATACATTAGATACTCGAAGAAACACCAAAGAGGTAAGATGTTAATTGTATTGCACCGAAAGTTTGGAAGTTAAATAAGGCCAAGCTTGTTGGAATCTTTAGGACTGTCAGGGATTCGAGTAAGCAGGTACAGTCGTCAACAGAAGTTCGTTCCAATTAAGCTGGAAATAAATATTTATATAAAATGGGGATCATGTCAGGTTCAGCCAATCACAGTTCAGTTAGGCCCCGCTCAATGTTTTTATTTTATTTTTATTCAAAATAGAGCTTTTATGAAATGATTTCCATTTTATATAAATATTTATTTCCAGCCTAATAGGAGCGAACTTCTGTTGACGACTGTACATTCAACCACTGAAGGTTGCTATGCATGCATAGGAAATTGTAGGCAAATCCACGAGTTAGCGGTTTCTTCAGAACTAGAAGTGGTTAACGAAGGTTAATATAATCTCTAAGAATGATTATGAAAGAAAAACTATTTTTTTTAATTAACTTAATTAAACTGATCTATCTTAGCTTAACCTAGCCTATCTTAAGCAAGTAAAAATTAAAGTTTTTAAACAACTTCTCAGAATATATATATATATATATATATATATATATATATATATATATATATATATATATATATATATATATATATATATATATATATATATATATATATATATATATATATATATATATATATATATATATATATATATATATATATATATATAGCGTGTGTTGCTAGTTGTCTACCTAGCTAGTCTAGATATAATTGAAACTTGTAGACATTGTCCTGATTTTTACAGAAAATTACATCATATAATGCAATTCAATGTTAATAGAGCATATTAAAGGAGATCACGTTTGAACTTCAACCATGAACTTTCTATTTTTAGAGTATTAATTAAAAATTACAAATAACTAATTTTTACTCTAGTTTAATTTAATTTTCCTGAACTTTGTTTTGTACTTTTCCTCTTTTATACTGAAAACACTTGTTTAAATATTAAAAATTGTTATATACAATTTTTCTCTGACAATAGATATATTGAGAAGTAACAATTGATGTTTAATTACGAAAAGTGGCACCACCGCATTGTAACATTAAACGTTTGCTCAAAGTAATGACGTCATCTTTACCGAGAAAGTTCTTCATTCATAAAATACATTGCCAGATACTTCCAGAAGTTCATTTATAAGAGAAGAAAATGTTATTTACAGAGAATCTTCAATAGCTACCTGGAATAAAACTTCTTACTATTGAGCAATTTGTATTTTGTAGTAAGGTCAACATATCGAAAAGTACGTCGAATATGTGTTGTAAGAGGAGAGAGAAAGTAGACAAGCTACGGGAAGTGCATCCGGTTTGAGTTTGTCAAATTGATGGTATCTGAAGAAAACCATATTAAATAGATACAAAGGCATTATATATATATATATATATATATATATATATATATATATATATATATATATATATATATATATATATATATATATATATATATATATATATATATATATATATATATATATATATATATATATATATATATAGTGTGTGTGTGTGTGTGTGTGTGTGTGTGTGTGTGTGTATTGTAAATCATAGATATTTAAATATTACAAAACATTACGATTTAGATAACAGGGGGCTCATGACAATAAAAATAAATTTGTATATATTTTTTTATTTATGTATTTATTTATTTATTTATTTGTTTACTTAATTTTCACGTAATTTTGGGGTTGATGAATTTTGAGTGTGTGTGTGTGTGTGTGTGTGTGTGTGTGTGTGTGTGTGTGTGTGTGTGTGTGCGCGCAATCGTGAATTTGAATGTTTACATATAAAAAGTCAAGAAAAAAAAGAAGGTCATCTATTCAGTTTCGGCATCGTGGATTTTCCAAATAGTTTCCGTATGCGTCAATTATATTTTACCTTATGATATATATATATATATATATATATATATATATATATATATATATATATATATATATATATATATATATATATATATATATATATATATATATATATATATATATATATATATATATATATATATATATATATATATATATATATATATATATATATATATATATATATATATATATATATATATATATATATATATATATATATATATATATATATATATCAAATTTTCTTTTCCAATTAAAAAATACATTCATCGATATAGAGTATAACACTTACGTAATATTTTATTATGCTTCCTGTTTTTAAAAGTTTGCAAGTAGTTATTTATTTACATATATAAATATACTCTTAATTATGATAATATTAATAAATACACAACACATTATATATATATATATATATATATATATATATATATATATATATATATATATATATATATATATATATATATATATATATATATATATATATATATATATATATATATATATATATATATATATATATATATATATATATATATATATATATATATATATACTCCCATGTATTCGTACTATATCAACCCGGTGACGATTGGGGGTATTGTCCACAATCATTTTTCGAAGTGCTCTGATAGATGTGTAAAAAAATAAAAAATAAAAAAATTATAGAAAAAGGAAATATGCCATATTTTACCGTTGAATTCATGAGAGAATGAGCTGTAATAAGAAAGAGTTCATGGACTGATTAGACGAGAGACCTAGCCATGGTTTACTTTACTAAAAATACTTGTGTTAGAAGTGCCACCCAAAATGTGAGACGAGTACCCAATACAAAGAAGGACAGACAATTCCTATTTGGACCAAAATACCTAAAAGCTTAGGAACTTCTGTTAGAGATCAAGGAAATCAAATCAGTCTGAAGTTTCTTAAGCCAAGCATGCTTTAAAATTAAAATGATTATTATTATTATTATTATTATTATTTTACTTATCACTCTCTCCAACACAAATGCAGTTCGGGAATACAGAAGTAAATGTAATCTTACGGACTGATCAAGTCATTGTATTGTTGCAGGTTGTTCAAGTGGTCGCAAGTGACTTTGTCTTACGTCAGTGTATTCCTTTTATCCATATTAATAACCTTACTTATTAAGAGATCCTTTACTCTATTAAGCTATCTCCATTTGGGTTTGCCTAACACTTCAGACACGAAAATCTTCTTACCTCTCATCTTATCACTCACTCTAGGCAAGAGTCCATACCATCTCAGTACACTTCATTTTCTCTTTTCACTAGATGTATAATATCCCTTTTCCCACACCTACACCCACACCCACACTGTTTAAGCGCGCATTCTAATTTAAAATGGTATCATTGCCTTCCAGCCTAGAAAGACCTAAGTGATTTGCCGTAATGATTTATATTAATTGTTATTTTCTCCGTAAAAATATTTCACATTCTTCTTATGATTCTTTACTGTTCTTTTCGCCTTTCCTCATCTGGCTTATATTTCTCGTCTCATAATTCATTTTTAATTATTGTCGTTATTTTTTTTCACATATTCAATCTTTTCTAGGTCGTAAAGAATTCGAACACCATTTTATCGGATTATCCACACATGTTCAGAGCATCCTCTACATAAAAGTCAAAAGATCTACGTCTTATACAGCACATATACCTTGGTATCTAAAAAAGCTACAGCTGAACGATTGAAATGAGAAGTTATCAGCTTAGCCTTAGCTAAATAATCCGACAAATATTTTTGAGCAATGGTGCCATTCTTAACTACCAGTTGAATCCGATCTATAAAACAGACCACATTTTTCACTTCTGAACAAAAAATGACGTTTATTCATTTTTTTCTTTCATACCTTACTACACAATGCACTTCATCTGAAAAAGTCTTCGTCTGTTCTTTACTTCATTAATTAATTTCCAAAATATCTAACTGTATAGCGCTCCAAAAGAGGTTCTGTACACAACACAAAGTACTGTCTCTGGAAGTTTCCATCAATTGTGTGAATGATATGTGTGATAACAGAAAATCTCCAATTATAAGTATATTAACCAAAAATTAACAGGTTTGGTTAAAAACACAAGATACTAATAAATATACTTCGCGGCGTATATATTTGGATTTGAACTCTTACAACATAGTTATAAATGATACACCGTATCTGCTATCTGCATAAAATCGGCATCTGTATCCACTGTATAAAAAAATGACCAGTGTTACTGTGCTTTTAAAAAAAAAATAGAAATTTTTTAAATTGTTAGACAAAGTACATCTTTAAGTATTTCAATTATACCTATTATTTTTTTTACGGTTAGGAATATGTAATTACCCAACAGAAAAGAAGACTTTACTTATACGTTTGAATGTGTTAACCAGAATGCCGAAATCCTTGACGGCACCTAAGTGAAAAACATTTATTTAACTTATCGGTTAATATGATAATCTGAATTACATTGTTGTGATTACATTTACATTAGTGTTTATATTTTATAAACATTTTCAGTTTTGAATTATAACTTAGCCCAAATGTTTCAAACTATTTTTAGGTGTTTCCTGATGATGAAAACAGTGGAGTCTCGAAACGTTGTAATAATAAAACCGGGATGTTTAAAGTTTCGTATTTCTAATAAAACTAAGATTCCCAAAAGATAGAAGGTTAAAATATATATATATATATATATATATATATATATATATATATATATATATATATGTCTATTTGTAAGTATAATAATAATATAATAATAATAATAATAATAATAATAGATAATAATAATAATATAATAAATAATAATAATAATATATAATATATATAATATAATATAATATATAATATAATATAATAATAATAATAATAATAATAATAATAATAATAATAATAATAATATGCTTATAATAATAATAATAATAATAATAATTAATCATAGTTTATTCAGAAGAAAGTAAATTTACAAGTTTACATGATAGTAGGTCCTAAACTACTAAATAAATAATAATAAAATAATAATAATAATAATAATAATAATAATAATAATAATAATAATAATAATAATTACATTACATTACTCTGAAAAGGGGCTTCTAAGGGGATGCATATTGGTTTCCACTGAACCCCAAAGTTTAGTGATAAATAGTTCGTCATATATTTTAATAACAATTTAGATATAAATATGATCCATATAAAATAATGAGCAATAATAAATATAGTAATGATAATACATAAAATAGTAAAATAATAAAAATAATAATAATAATAATAATAATAATAATAATAATAATAATAATAATAATAATAATAATAATAATAATGAACTCTTGAAAACTATCACTCCAAAGAGAAAAAGAAAAGAAAATCCATCTTAGAGAAAAGCAAAATATATCAAAATCCATCTCTCTTTATTAACAGACCGTAATGACTCATTCAATGAGTCAGACGAGTCACTAGAGTCATCAGCATGATCATCATAGTTACTTAGAGTCACTTTGATAACTACTCGATTATTATTTTTAGCGTTGAAATCTCCACCCGTTCAATTGAGCCTGAGGTGTAAAATCGAAGCAGCATCCGCCTTTTCACGACTTTTTCCTTCTTTGGTGCGAAAGATGCACATTTCTTTTTTTCACTAACATGTTTAATAATAATAATAATAATAATAATAATAATAATAATAATAATAATAATAATAATAATGAAAATAACTTAGTAAAAGCAGTAGTAGTAATTATGATCATACTAATAATATTAATGCTTCTACTACTTCTACCAATAAATAATAATAATAATAAATAATAATATTATATTATATATATATATATATATATATATATATATATAATATATATATATATATAATATATATATATATATATATATATATATATATATATATATATATATATATATATATATATATATATATGCCTTTAATTACAAAATTGTCTAACCACTATAACGGAAAGTTAAGTTTTACGTCTTAATATTCCATATCGAAAATTTGCTTTAAAATTCTTTTAATGAAGTTCAGCACACTACCCCACCCATTATATATATATATATATATATATATATATATATATATATATATATATATATATATATATATATATATATATATATATATATATATATATATATATATATATATATAGAGAGAGAGAGAGAGAGAGAGAGAGAGAGAGAGAGAGAGAGAGAGAGAGAGAGAGAGAGAGAGAGACTGTGTGTGTTCTGGTTCCTGACCTTTGTTGCTATGATTCAGCTCATATAGTTACGTCACTGTATCATTACTGGAAACGTGTTGAAATTGGTTTATTTTGTGCTTTCCTTTACTTAACGTTTCATCTGGGAAGTATTTCACATGATATTGAAAAAAGCCCTTTAAAGAGTTACATCATTTCAGACGCCAATAAATTGTATTTTATCTTTCATTTAGACTAGACTAAATTAAAGAATCACTACAAAACAAAAATTACTACAAATATTAAATATTTTATAAAATCTACGTGGAGAAAATAATAGTTTGATTTTAAAACCAATATTTATAATTAGAAAATTGAGCATAGTGAAAATGCA
>SEYY01019685.1:22500-30000 GCA_009176605.1 Armadillidium nasatum
ATATATATATATATATATATATATATATATATATATATATATATATATATATATATATATATATATATATATATATATATATATACTAGATCTGTAAGTTTGCTATTTCAACTTTCTTCTTGGAAAATACTTGCAACGTTGAATCACTTTCTTCCATCTATCTTTATCATTAAACTTACAACAAAACCGAAAGACTCTTATCCTTGTAAGGACCAAATTAAATTCTTTAACTTTATAGTTTATCCACTACTTCATTTAATCTGAAAATTTACCCTCTTATGATTACATCTTCTTTACTTGAGCATTTTCAAAATCATCATGTAGCAATAATTTAGTCTAGTTAATATATCTCACTTTTTCAGTTCCAACTCATTCAGCTTCTTCATAACATTCAATAATAAAAAAACAAACCTGCTCTTTTGAAGATTATTATATCATGATATAAAATAGATCCTTGTTACCTACTTTGTTTTCTTTTGATTTCTTTAAAAATGTAAATGAGAGTACATTTTTCTTATTTCTCCGTTTTTCTTTATATACTATACTGACCATTTCTCTATATCAATATCGTATTTTTATGTCTCCTCAGATACGAAACTGCCAAACCCCCACCAAAGCTTACCAGAATTGAGGAAAAACCAAGAAACAGTCAAATTAAAGGCCAATAAGTTGAGTTATAAAACGTTTAAAAGTGGGTAAGTCAAAAGAAACTGGGAAAATGAAAGGTATCCAGTCCTTAAAAGTGGAGTTATGAAAGATTGAGCATAGCAGTGGCTAAGTCTGGAGTGGGAAGAGCTGGACAAAGAAAGGACGAGACTTATGAAAAGACGTGTTGCACGAGTCGCCCTCAAAGAAGGAAGTGTGCTAATGGAGATTTCAGAAGAGCAGTTGATGTAACAATTCCACTTGAAGAAAGAGAGATAGGAGGAAGTCAGTGAGAGCTGAAGAGATTATAATACGAAAAGCTCTAGGCTCTAACCTCTAAATAAGAGTTGTTTGAATGGAACAACATTAGATATGTGAGTACAGGGGTGAATGACATCCTTATAATTACCAAGCAACTAGATTAATTAAAGAAATTCTAAAGGCGTCTCAAAATACCCAATCTCTTAGAAGTTTATTCAGTAAAGAGAAATAATTTGATATTACAAAGAAATATCACGAGAAATAGAAACATCGAGAATATTATAATTGTTTACGAAGATGTTATTCTCGTGTGCAAGATTATGTAGAAATATGAAGAAACTCAGTTTCTAGGTAATTGAATATAATTTGATAATAATAATAATAATAATAATAATAATAATAATAATAATAATAATAATAATAATAATAATAATAATTAATAATAATAATAATAATAATAATAATAATAATAATAATAATAATAATAATAATAATAATAATAAATAATAATAATAATAATAATAATAATAATAATAATAATAATAATAATAATAATAATAATATAATAATAATAATAATAATAATAAAATAATAATAATAATAATAATAATAATAATAATAATAATAATAATAATAATAATAATAATAATAATAATAATAATAATAATAATAATAATTTTCAGTATCTGTTTTATTCTAGCATTACAGTTTCATTTTTCATCAGTAGGTGTTATTTAAACACGATGTTTTCCGGAATCAAAGGGCAACTCTTTTATACGGGGAATTCTTTCACAAAGATAAG
This sequence comes from Armadillidium nasatum, assembly GCA_009176605.1. NCBI lineage: Eukaryota > Metazoa > Arthropoda > Malacostraca > Isopoda > Armadillidiidae > Armadillidium > Armadillidium nasatum. Next base: position 24,209 of record SEYY01019685.1, read on the forward strand.
CATAAATGGGGAACATTTCCGTCATGGATTTTGAAGGAAAACGATGACAATGAATAGTTAAAGTTCAAATATGTTAAATTTTTTTCCCTCACATTATGATTACAGATAATATGATAAGCATATTGATATAATAATTACTAATTAACTGTCAAACAAACTAAAAGAATTTAATTATCGAAGATTTCCTACTCCAATCTTAAAATTCAAACAAGTACTATAACTGTAAAAACAAACGAGTTAGCTGAGAAAGTTTGTTTTCATATACTTGTTACGATATTTAATTAATATTTAAATATATTTATGGTTTTTAGAAGAAAATAAAAGTAATCAATAAATCTTTTTTTAAATTTGATTCGATAAGTAAACAAAATTATTCTGAAAATATATTTCGTAACAGGAAGAAATCCTTTCGGATAGATTGGGGAATTTTTTTGTTACTCATATTCATTCAGTAAAAAAAATTAATGAATAATAAGTGTATTACATTTTAATTTATTTTTCTGTGAAATCTATATTTTAAATTCAACATTAAAAATGAACTAAAATTTTTCTAGATTTAAATACATTCAATTATATATATATATATATATATATATTATATATATATATATATATATATATATATATATATATATATATATATATATATATATATATATATATATATATATATATATATATATATATATATATATATATATATATATATATATATATATATTATTATTATTATTATTATTTAAAATTATTGATACAAATTTCATGATTTTTATCGTAAATGTTATTTTAAATATTTTAATGAATATTTAGAACAAGATTTTAAGGTGTGTGAAGAGAGTGGGAGGCAAACCTATAATATGCATATTGATTTTAATTAAAAAAAAAAAAAAAAAAAAAAAACTTTTTTTTTATTTCCAAGCAGAAACTCTGCACATACACACACATACACATACACACACAACACACACACACACACACACACACACACACACACACACATTATATATATATATATATATATATATATATATATATATATATATATATATATATATATATATATATATATATATATATATATATATATATATATATATATATATATATTATTATTTATTTGTTGCATATATATTAATATATATTATATATATATATATATATATATATATATATATATATATATATATCCATCCTTCATAGAAGGAGGTGTACACCTAATGCCAGCTAGCAAGCCGGTGTATTAAATATTTCTTTTGTAATACTTAATGATTAATCTCAAGATGAGGTTGGTTTAACTATAGAATATATATAATATATATATATATATATATATATATATATATATATATATATATATATATATATATATATATATATATATATATAATATATATATATATATAATATATATATATATATATATATATTATATATATATATATATTATAAATTATCAATAATATATATATATATATATATAATAATATATATTATTAATATAAATATATATTATATAGAATATATATATATATATATATATATATATATATATATATTATATATATATATATATATATATATATATATATACTCAAAACTCTCGTACTCTTTAAATTTGCTATTTAGAAATTTACTTGTTAATAACTGTTCTTGAATAACCTTTTTGTTAAAGTTTTTTATTTTTAAGTTTTTATCATGATCAAATTTATTCCCAAATTTCGAAATTTTATTTAAGATATGCTACAGCTTAATTTTTTGTTCTCATTTACATTTTAAGTTCGAATTATATTTGCAAAAAAAATAAAAAAAAATAAAAATAAAAAAAAATTTAAAGAAAATACAAATAATTATAATATATGCTAGTTCACTTCATTAAACAGTTTCAAGGATTTCCCGCACTAGATGAATAAATTATTTTAGTCAGTTAACTATGTAAAGACGAAAGATACCAATATATATATATATATATATATATATATATATATATATATATATATATATATTATATATATATATATATATATATATATATATATATATATATATATATATATATATATATAAGCTGGGTTGAAAAGATACAAAAGTTGTAGTGCAGATTTGAAACAACTTTATTTTGGTGCTCACTTCAGATACAAACTGAAATGTGTTAAAAGTAAGTTCTTCAAGATTTGTTTTCATACCCAACTTTACCTTGAATCTTCTTATTTAAAAACAAAAATATATATATAGCCAGATATACAGTATAGCTTAAATATCCTTACATTCTTACATGCTAAACAACCTGCATAGTACAAAATCTCATAGAAAATCAGATTTTGTCTGTACTGAAGGTATTTCGATTCGAGAATGTTTGGTTTGTAGTATTGCACCATGTCGAGAAGTATGACCAATGACCCTACTAGAAACAGCGGAAACATCTTTGACATTTCTTTCAACATCGACCGAATGACACGGATACTTTGGTAGGAGAATTTGTTGATTACTAACCAAAATATCATCACTAATATCATCAAGAAGAGGTGGGGGGGTGATAGGAGTACTCCCCCAGTCTATCATTTCCATGTAGGAAGTGGCGTTGAGATTGACGTTTAGCTGCCTTTTATCAAAGCAGCGAACTTGCACATTGGTGGAGGATATTTTCTTTCTTGCTTGAAGAATTTGTTGACATGAAAATCTTCTTATTGTTTCCCGTTCATCTGCAACACCAGCTAGCAACAAGTTTTCTGGATGACAAAAATAGGAGTTGTTTAGGAGCACTGGAGAAATGATGTTCTGATCCTCAGGAGAAAGTTTTTGATATTGTGATACCATAAAGTGAAAATTCTTTGCACCATCTTGACAGAAGGGATGGGAGCGGATATAGAACCATATGGGGGCATAGAAGTTCAGTACGAATCGTACCAAACGCCTCAGATCATCAGATGCGGATTCTGTTGAAACGTACAATCGAAGCAGTCTGTTAGCTTTAGTTAGCCACCTTGCATGGCTTAAGGCACCCGGCTGTGCAGTTTTCAAATACCGCATATTATTATGATCTGCATTTTGTACCCCTTGCTGAATTAATAAACAGATTTTTAGTAAATACAGCTGGTCAGAACTTAGATCTTTCGTAACTGTTTCAGGAACATCAACTACAGAGCCTGGAATTGGTTGAAAATTAATGATGGGTTTGGTCTGAGGATCAAATGAGAGCAGTTTGGTTATAGGTCCTTCATGTGATGATGGGCCAGTTGTCTTCCCATCAACAACACTAAATAACTTCCTGAGTGGCAGTTCATTAAAATGCAACATGCATATGAGCCATTGAAGTGGTCTTTTAAGATGTAACTCCAACAGTGTGATTATTCCATTCTTGTTACCCGTATTCACAGGAGTTCCATCGCAAATCACTGCTCTTAAAGTCTCTGTAGATCTTGTTCGTTCAATAATACCCAGAATTTCATTAAATACATCTGGAGATCTTCCTGAGTTAGGACTAACGTGATCGATGTAACATGCATCTGGAAATGACACTAGCACGTAATGTTCTTCTCTAACTTTTCTACGCACACCTCCAGTATCGACAAGTGTTTCATCTATTTTTCCATCGAAACCAATGCAGACCATACCTCTGTGTTGCAGCAAATGCTTCTCTGACTGTTTGTCTCTCCAGTATTTTCTTTGGCGTTGTAACTTACTTGGATCAACAACGTTTTTTGGTGACACAAGTCCGAGGTCCTTGAGGGCAGCATTAACTATGAGACATGCATCTCTATTGCTCACATTTGTCCTCTCTAATGCTTTACACAACTCAGGATACTGGTTTCTATTTTGAGGGTGACATTCTTCCATTTCTTCTGATTCTAAGGAAAATGATTCTTCTAGCACATCACTCTCACTGCCTGATAATTCAACTGAACTTACACATTTTTGCGTATCTTTGTGTCTCATCTTACTTTCAAATGTCAACCGTTTCCTTTTCCTTTCCTGAAGTTTCATGTTTTTCTCTGTTCTTTCCTTGTCCACATTTCCTATTATCATGCGTCTTGAAGTGTTTTGATCAAGCCAAAATTGCCATTCCAATACAGGGATTTTCTTTTCATTGGGACATTGACATTGATTACGTTCAACTATACCATTATGAACACACTTGCACGCGCTAATGTCGAAGAGACAAGAAAATGATTTTATTTTATCTTGATATTTTTGAGAAGATTGTTTATTTCTTGAATATTTCATCAAATCATTGACATTCACTATTAGTCTCTTCACTTTCACTATAACACTTTCAAATTCTATTGTTGGAATGCCTGCTTTATTGTATATGCCTTTAACTTCTGTTGCCACTAACTTTGCTAGATGAGTAACACTGGCATCTTTGTTGACTACTTGATGGAACTTGTAGGCTCTAAAAACATCCTCAGCCAGTGGTAGCTGATTTTCGACAAGTGGTTGTGGATAACCGAATATTGCATGCCTGTCTTTATGCCTTGTTGCACATGCCATGATACGTCTTGCAATAATAGTAATAAACACTGCACCCACAGGACTTATCTCAAACGTCGAATAGTCTGGATCTGAAATGAGACAAAAATAGCTCTCAATTAGTATTAAAACCAAATTTTGAAGAACAAAGCATATAAAATTCATAACTTAAGAACTTGAAATATACAAAGATTGGACTATTATCTAAAAGTTTTAGACACGGAATTTTGATATTTTAAGTTTTGTGCTCAGCGTTGTCAAATTTCCAAACCCATTTTTTTTTAATTTTAAAATGAAAAATTGCGGTAATTTTTTTTCTATTCAAGCGAAGTGAGTGAAATTTTCAGAGCTTATGTAGTCGGGGGAGATGCATATTTCTTACTTAGATAACTTCTTTGTATTTTTTATTAGTTTTGGATTTTTTTTTCTTGAAACAAATTTAAAAAACAAAAAAATTTTGGGAAATTTTTTAAAAATTTTCTTTAGAGTATACAAAAAAATTATCTAAGTAAAAAAGATGCATCTTGCCAAACTATATAAGCCTTGAAAATTTGATGTTGATAAGATGAGTAGAAAAAAAAATATATCAAAATATATCAGCCCCAAGCAAAAATAGCCGAAATACCCAAAAATTGGTGCCGGCCCTTAAAAAAATTAAAGTTGGGCCCCCTAAACATTGAGTAAATGCAAAATGATTTTTTGTCCCACTACAGGGAAGCCAAGGAGCACCAATTTGACCATGTTTGGTTATCCCACAAAAATTCAACCCAGCTTAATATATATATATATTGTCTGTTCTCGTGTCTCTAATTTGGAGTTTTTGAATTCTCTATTTTATGGCTTAAACTTTCTTGCAACTCTACATCTAAATTCATTTGTTCTGTCTACTTATCTCCTAACTCTACAGACTATCCAAAATTCTTTGACTGTCTTAACTCCAAAATAGAACACATTCTTTCTTCATCTCCTTTATCCGAAATCCTCATTCTAGGTGATTCAATGTTCACCACAGCGCCAATGGCTTTCATCTAATTCTCATGATCCAGCTGGTGAACTCGCCTTCCAATTTTCTATCAAGAACAACCTTGAGCAGTTGGTGTATTTCCCTACCCGTATCCGTGACCGTCTTGGTGATTAACCCAACGTACTTGATCTTTTCCTTACTTTTTATCCTTCTCCTTACACAATCAAAGTCTTTCCTCCTCTGGGTTCATCCGATAACATTATCTCAGTATCTTGTCCTGTCTCTTCGAGTCTTCCGCAAGAACGGCCCCCACCTTCGGAAAGGAGACGTTTCTGACATTTCGGTGCCACTAACTGGCCTG
>SEYY01019685.1:57500-60130 GCA_009176605.1 Armadillidium nasatum
TATATATATATATATATATATATATATATATATATATATATATATATATATATATATATATATATATGCATAAAGTACTTTAAGTTTTAAGGCGTACCCGCATTATGGTCAAATAAGGAAGTTTTAAAATTGCATCCTTATAGGAATAGAGTGACACGCCTATGGGTTAAGTAAGGTCTTTATATATATATATATATATATATATATATATATATATATATATATAATATATATATATATATATATATATATATATATATATATATATATATATATATATATATATATATATATAGTTCTTATTTTATTTTTCTTAGATATTTCCTAAAAATATATTCTTGTATTTTAATTAATGTAAAGTTATTTTCCAGATTTTTCTTATATGCTTCTCTTTCTTCTCAATTTTCTTGAGTTATTATCGATAAGTCTTTCCGCTTCAAACAAATGTCGAAGCTCTTATGAAGAAGGAGTAAAAAATATTTCCTTATCTCATTCTTGGCGCACGATGACCCTCAGGTCTTGAATAAAATAGAATAACAAAAAAGGAGAGAAAAAAAATTATAAAAAAGAAACAAAGTTTTAAAAATAAAAGAAAAAAAAAATATATAAATATTATTTTGGAAGAAGCCATTTTGAAAACTATGGGAAATGAATCCAATATCTTGCTGAAAGAGAGCACAATTATTGAGAGGGAGAGATAGATAAAAAGACAGATAGATAGATAGAAAGGCAGATAGATAGATAGTTATATAGATAGATAGAGAGAGAGGAAAAGCAATAGTACCATATATATAATTCGCATTTAAAATACCTAGAAGGGAGGCTGAACGAAATTGCCAAATTTTAAATTCACATATTAAGAGCCTCAGAAATCCTATATATTAAAATAATACATAATTTTATCAGTCTGATGTGAGCTGCTACAGCATAAAATGATAAATTCATTCATTGCACGCTTAAGACCCTGATTAATAATAAAAGAAATTAAAAAAATTATATATATATATATATATATATATATATATATATATATATATATATATATATATATATATATATATATATATATATATATATATATATATATATATATATATATATATATATATATATATATATATATATATATATATATATAAAAATAAATTATTTTCTTATTCATGTTATCCAAAATATTAATCAAACATTAGACAACAAATTAATAACTTTCAAAATTTTATACATCCCCATCTCCATTTAATAATTGCGGATGCAGATATTGCAATAATCATGAACTGCGGATGTGGATGTTACAAACATCATATATATATATATATATATATATATATATATATATATATATATATATATATATATATATATATATATATATATATATATATATATATATACAGAAGCATAGGCAAAGCATGAAAAATTTTTGGGAGGTGGTTATGCCAAATTTTAGGTTCAAAATTGACCATGAATGCCGATTTTAAACCTTTTCATGTCTTTAAATATAAGAAATTTGTTTCAAATGCAGGACTTATGTAAATTTCGTGAAGGGGTAGGGGGTGTATGATACCTTAAACCCTCCCTCATCTTAATCTCATGAAAACAAGCATGAGGATATGTGAGACTGTGAGATCAGGTTGTCATACGTCATTTGTAAATCAAATGAATATATTCCAAACGAATTTGAACAAATTGGAGTGCTCTCATAATGATTATATATATATATATATATATATATATATATATATATATATATATATATATATATATATATATATATATATATATATATATATATATATATATATATATATATATATATATATATATACCGCGAGGAAAAATATGAGGAAATTTTAGTTTTAGGATCAAAACATCTTAAAAACAGAGAATCTGAAGCATGTTATTTTTTTAATACCTCCATGACAAAGAAAAGGCCACAGACCCACACAAAACCATACTTATCATCACATATGTGATAGTTTTACTTTTACATTCTTCTCGAAACGGTGGAGTCTAGAACTTTTCACCCTATCTATTCTCTAATTCACGGATTTTCTCTAATCTTTTTCCTAATTATTGCATTATTATCCTTACCTACATACCTTTATTACAACGGCCATACTCTTATAATCTTTCTAAACAAATTCCTCTTCCTTTGAGAAGATCTCACAGCCACTTATCTTTCAACTCAATATTATTTCTATTCTGTCTGGTTAATTAAGCTTAACTGGACTTTAATTAATATACTCTGTAGGTACAATCTACAATACTCTTCCTAACTTTATTTCCCTCATTTCCTTTGACTTTAATTCTTGTAAATATCGTGTATTTGAACACGTAGAACTTTGATGAATCTTGCGTTTTCCGACCATTAACTTATTTCTCTTTTTTTTTTCTTTTTCCTTTTCTTCAATTTCAAGTCTTTTGCTGCAACAACTCGTGCCAATGGAGAGGAGATTTCTGAAGGTTAAATGCTGCAAACTGGGCAGAATTTCACTCGAGCTTATATGTATTCTCTTTGAATAATAACTTTAGTCTGTTAGGATGAGCATCAGTTGGAGTGGGCAGAGATCATAGCTCTCTAAATTGGAGTATATAGTGTATTCTAATTTCTTTCCTTTTAACTAAGTCAT
>SEYY01019686.1:5000-12500 GCA_009176605.1 Armadillidium nasatum
TTTTTCTAATTTCTAATCTTTTTCCTTATAATGTTAAACTCTTTCCTCCTCTGGGTTCCTCCGATCACTTTCTTATATTTGTATCCTGTTCTATCTCTTCAAGTCTTCTGTAGGAAAGACCCTCTTCTATTGAAAGGAAACGTTTGTTCTCGTGCTATTCACCGCTGGGATGCTGCCTTCAGGGAATACTGTCGTATTCAAACTCCAGAAACTCACGCTGCTTATATTTCATCCCGTAATCTTGCAAAATCTATCCTTCGTAATACTAAAAACTCTTTTCTCCGTAGAAAATGCAATAATCTTTCTAGTTCCTCTTCTTTACTTTCTTTCTGGCATTTTGCATAAAATTGTTAACTCTAACTTTGCTTCTTCCCTCTTTCCCTCCTCTAGTATCCTCAGACGGCACAAGTACTGTGTTACCTTCTTCTAAAGCTGGACTTTTTGCTCAAACTTTTGCCTCTAATTCAACTTTAAGACGATTCCTGAGCTATTCCTCTCCTTCTCCTTCAACCTCCTCTAACTCATTTATGCCTAAAATTATAATTTCTTCTAAAGCCGTCATTTTTGCTCTCTCTGAGCTTAACACTAAGAAGGCGTAGGGTCAGGATGGTATTTCTCCTGTGGATCTCAAAACATATGCTTCCGAGCTTGCACCCTGCCTTGGTGAACTATTTCGTACATGTCTTTCTACTTCAAACTTCCCTTCTTGCTGGAAGCGTGCGCTCAAAGAAGTGGGATCCCTCTTAACTCTCCAACTATTGTCCCATTTCTTTAACCTCCGTTCTCTTTAAAGTTTTCGAATCTATCCTTAACAGGAAGATTTGGAAACATCTCAATTCTTCTAATCTTATCTCAGATCGCCAGTATGGCTTTCGTAAGAAACGCTCTACGGGTGATCTTCTTTCCCTTCTCTCAGACTCTTGGTCCTCCGCTCTTCGGCATTTCGGTGAATCTTTTGCTGTCGCGCTGGACATATCGAAAGCCTTCGATAGAGTCTGGCACAAAGCTTTGATTTCTAAACTTCCCTCTTTCGGTATCTATCCTTCTCTCTGTGATCTTTTCACTAATTTCCTTTCCGGTCGTTCAATACCAGCTGTTGTAGACGGCCACCTTTCTTCCTTTAAATCTATTAATAGTAGTGTTCCTCAGGGATTTCTTCTATCCCCAACACTTTTTCTGCTTTTCATTAATGACCTTCTCTCTATTACTTCATCTCCATATCCACTCCTATACTGATGATTTCACCCTTCATTACTCCTTTCAGTTTGAAAGACGTCCCTCCACACAGCAGTTAATAGACTCTAGGAGGGTAGGCTTGGAACAACTAACCTCTGATATTTCACGCACTTCTAATTGAGACAGAGAAAACATGGTTGCTTTCAATGCCTCAAAAATTCAGTCCCTTTCTCTCTCTACTTGACACAATCTTTCACACAACTATGATATCTTCATCAAAACACACAATTCAAACCTTCACCTGTTCTTAATATTCTCGGTGTATCTTTTTCACGTGATCTTTTCTGGAAATGTGATCTTTCCAGGAAAGATCACATTACTTCTCTTTTTAAACAAACTTTTAAGAGGTTGGGTGCTCTGAGGTGCCTATAGTATTTCTTCACTCCACCCCAGTTGCTTGCTCTGTACAGGGGTGTTGTTTGCTCCTGTATGGAGCACCCCTCACAAATCTGGGGTGGTTCCACTCATACAGCTCTCCTTGAAAAGACGAGGTCAAGGCCTTTTCCCCTTATCAACTCTCCCGCTCTTGCTAATTCTCTCCGATCTCTTTCTCCCCGTCGAATTGTTGCGTCACTCTCTCAATGCTATCACTATTCCACGGACATTGCTCTTCTGAACTCTATCGTCGCATACCTCCTCCATTGGGAAGAGCTCGTGCGACAGGCCTTTCTACACAGTCTCATCCTTTCTCTGCCCAACTCTCTGACCCCAGACTTAACTGCTATGCTCAATCTTACATTATACTCTACTGGTAAAGTCTGGAACACACTTCCTTTATCTATTTTCCCAACTTCCTTTGACTTGCACACTGCACACTTTCAAGCGCCGTGTATCTGGACCTGTCGGCCTCTAATGATTTGGATAGGAATTTTCTAACTCCTGTGGAATTTGGTAGGCCTCCAGCCTTTGCCCACCGGAGGAATATATATTATATATATATATATATATATATATATATATATATATATATATATATATATATATATATATATATATATATATATATATATATATATATATATATATATAATATATATATATATCGTATAGCATTAAATAATTTTTATTAAAAAATTCTTTTCCTTCATATTTCATTTCAAATTTTTAGACAAGAAGTCACTCATTTCTATTGTTTCTTTTTGTTATTAATTTTCAGTATTTAAAATTAGACACATGAAAATTCGAAATGGTATATATATATATATATATATATATATATATATATATATATATATATATATATAATATATATATATATATATATATATATATATATATATATATATATATATATATATATATATATATATATATATATATATATATTATATTATATATATTATATATATATATATATATATATATATATATATTAATATATATATATATATATCTATATATATATATATATATATATATATATATATATATATATATATATATATATATATATATATATATATATATATATATATATATATATATAATATATATATATATATATATATATATATATATATATATATATATATATATATATATATATATATATATATATATATATATATATATATATATATATATATATATATATTATATATATATATATATATATAGCAAGCGTATTCCTGTCACTTCATCTAGTTTAATTGAATCAACTGTTTATTGGTATAAAGCTTCTAAAAATGAAGAGGCGATAGTATTTATTTTTTTGTTTATTTGAACATGCTTGTTTTTACTCGTGTGTGTATGTGTGTGTGTTTGTATGTAATAGTGAGAGAGTCAGAAGCATTGATAATATTTACTGCTGGGTTACAACAATAATTGCATATTGTTATGAATTTGTATAAGAACTCGGCATTTTTACCGTAATTTTGTATTTATAAAGTCCTTTAAAGAACCAGCTCATGTGTTCGTTTGAACATCTGAACACTTGTTTATGTGATATTTAGAATATTAGAATGAACTATAATTTATTGTTGGACTACAGCAATAAATAATTCATTATGCGTTCTTCTTATTATTTTGAACTTTTTTTTTTTAAAGAAAACACACCAATATACTCTCATTTGTATAGATTGTTTATTATATTCGTTTTTTAAAAAGGGTGAGAGTCTGAATACTAATTTCATATTTATTGTTAATTTACGATAATACTACACCTTTAAATAACTAAAATCATTAAAGAACACTATAGGCTTTCTCACAGTAATATTACAATTAGGGTCTTTTAAAAAGTACACGCCTGTGATCTTTTAAGCATTGTTATCATATTCGTATGTTTGCCAATGAGAGAGAAAGACAGACAGACAGAATACAAAAATGTATGTATGTAGAAGAGAATTATCTATTGGAATAGCTATAGAAAGAGAGTGGAGAGAATCGGAAGGAATAGGAGAGTGAAAATGGAGAGAATTAGAGAGTTCTTGCTTGAGACGAAAATCCCTAGACTTCACTCTGTCAAGAAGTGCAATTGTTATTTTATATTGCATTTTTAAGATGAAAATCTTTAAGGCACTATAGTCGTTCTTGAGCTAATTTTTTTTTTTTTTCTTTTTTTTTTTTAAGGTACCTGAAATACGATTAGCTTATGTGGAAATGGGCAATTTTTGGATATACAATATGTTAATACTTGAGGTTTTAAACATTTTCTATGTTCGTCGATTGGAGAAGAAAATTGGGAGTTTATATATATATATATATATATATATATATATATATATATATATATATATATATATATATATATATATATATATATATATATATATATATATATATATATATATATATATATATATATATATATGTAAGAGGGTTGCTTCCTGGGATTCTCAACGAGGAACCGGACCCGAGAGACTTTAACTATACGAACCCGTTTCCCCTTTATTGTTTGAGTTATATAATATATATATATATATATATATATATATATATATATATATATATATATATATATATATATATATATATATATATATATATATATATATATATATATGCGCGTGTGTGTATGTACGTATGTGTGTGTGTGTGTACGTAAGTATAATTTGGCTCTTAAAAGCGTAAACTTTGAAAATTTAAACTTTAAAGATTATAAAAATGGCTTTAAATTATGGCTTCTGTTTTTCATAATTTAGACGTGAAGAAAAAGAATAGGTCTAAAAAAATTTATATTTTTATATATATATACGTATATGTATATTTTTTTTTTTATACACTTTTTAGAGTTTTGACAATTACTTACAAACGTTATTTATTATGTATTTTTTTTTCACGTTATTTTGTAATTTACTTTTCTTTATTTCCTTTTAAATAGGTGTAATTCTTATTGTATGGCCAATATATATTTCTTAAATTTATTTATTTATACTTATTGAAGTAATTAGTTTCGTATTTTAGGATCTTTTCTAATGATTTTTTAATTAATTATTATTTATTTATTAATATTAATAAATTGTAATAATAATTAATTTAAAATAATATTAATAAAAAAAAAAAAAAAAATTAAAAAAAAAAAAAAAATAAAATAAATAATAATAATAATAATAATAATAATAATAATAATAATAATAATAATAATAATAATAATAATAATAATAATAATAAAAATAATAATGAAGATAAAGATGCAAAAAAATGTAATAATAATACTGATAATAGTAATAGTGATGATAATAATAGTAATATAATGATAATAATAATAATAACCCTTGTTTATAAAGTCGATTGAACGATAATATAAGAGCTAGTTTGAGTACTAGGAATGTAATCTACTCAATTGGGAAAAATATTCGTAAAAGCACCAGAGAGTTTAAAAGAGAATTATCCATTGTAATAGCTATATAGAAAAAGAGTGGAGAGAATCGGTAGGAGTAGGAGAGTGAGAGCGTAGAGAATTAGGGAGAGTAAGAGAGTTCTTGAGGCGAAAAACCCTAGACTTCACTCTTTCAAGAAGTGCTAATGAGACTTCAACTAACAGAAATGTATGACTCGTATTCCATAAAAATGTAGAGAGCTTTAATTTGTACTTATGGACTATGAAACTATATATATATATATATATATATATATATATATATATATATATATATATTATATATATATATATATATATATATATATATATATATATATATATATATATATATATATATATATATAATATATAATTAAAAAAAAAAAAAAAAAAAAAAAAAAAAAAAAAAGTAAAAATAAAAAATAAAAATTTTTTAACCTTAATTTAAAGGAATAATTAAAAGAAAACAGAAAAATTAAAAAAAAAGGAAAAAAAAAATCCATCTTTTCATTTTAAAGGAAAAAAAAAAAAAAAAAAAAAAACTCGTCAAATTTTATTCCACCAAATTTTCTCGTCTCAAGAAACGCCGAGCACAATGTTTTTCTTTTTGTAATTAAATAAATTTTTTCCATCCTTCCTTACAATCTTAAAACCTTCCCCCCCTCCCACTACCATCCCACACTCTACCCTTCCCTACACCAACCCTTAAACTTCTTTTCCATCCTCCCTTACAATCTTAGAACCTACCCCCCCAAACAACCCACACTTTACCCTTCCCTATACCAACCCTTAAACTCCCTTTCTTTAAGGGAGAAAAAAAATGTATCGCAAAATTATAGAATGAATATTCATATGGGGAAAGTGCTTCCACGCATGAATTCGAAGAGTCGTAAAAATATGGGATGCTTTAAAATGAATCTCCCCCTAAAACGAACCTACCTTCAACTCCCCACCCCCAACAATGAACCTCCTTCTCCCAAATAAACGAGCCTTTTATAATGAACTTTTAATTAAATATGAACATCGAACCGAAATTTTTAGCAGATGAAAGAAAAAAAAAAAATATTTAAGTAGTGCTTAAAGTGTACTTCCAGATATGATGAAAAAGTATAATAAATTATATATATATATATATATATATATATATATATATATATATATATATATATATATATATATATATATATATATATATATATATATATATATATATATATATATATATATATATATATATATATATAATATATATATATATATATATATAGCAGTATATAAGAGGTTCTCGTGTCCAGACACAGGGCGCTTTAAAGTATGCGTCAAAGGAAGTTGGGAAAATAGACAAAGGGAGTGTGTTCCAGACTTTACCAGTAGAGTACATGTAAGATTGAGCATAGCGGTTAAGTCTGAAGTTTGAGAGTTGGACAGAGAAAGAATGTGACTGCGTAGAACGCCGTGTCGCACGAACCCTTCTCAGTGGAGAAGGATTTTAGGACTTTAGGCACCTTATTTAATATCTCCTTTGCCCTTTTAACGACAATTTCCATTCTATTATTCAATGCAGCCTAAATTGAAATAAACAAATGCATGGTATATGATTATATATCTTTATGGGTCACCGCCCCTAGTACTCCCCCCTTTCGAGTAGAGAGTGGTGGTAATATTTTCCATTAATTAATTATTTTATATATATATATATATATATATATATATATATATATATATATATATATATATATATATATATATATATATATATATATATATATATATATATATATATATATATATATATATATATATATATATATATATATATATATATATATATATATATATATATATATATATATATATATATATAGATATTTCGCCTTTACAATGAAGAGAGCTCTACCAAATATATACAGACCGCAAACAAAAATAGCACCACAATTTATTTATGACTTGTTCATGTCCATTATTATTGCTTCACTCTGACTGTTAAAAACTCGTCATGTTAATTGTCGTCTTATCCAATCGTTCATTTTTCTCAGAGTGTCTACCTGCTCATAATTCTCTGTGTTGATCTCACCCTCAAAGTTCAAGTTTTGCTGCCATACGTCTTAGCAGATAACTTGAAACACAGTATAATATATATATATATATATATATATATATATATATATATATATATATATATATATATATATATATATATATATATATATATATATATATATATATATATATATATATATATATATATAATATATATATATATATAAATTAAAACCACGCTAACAAAGTTACCTTTT
Source organism: Armadillidium nasatum (assembly GCA_009176605.1). Classification (NCBI taxonomy): domain Eukaryota; kingdom Metazoa; phylum Arthropoda; class Malacostraca; order Isopoda; family Armadillidiidae; genus Armadillidium; species Armadillidium nasatum. The sequence continues at coordinate 12,333 of SEYY01019686.1, forward strand.
TTAATATTCAAATATATTTGAAAAGATTTAATTGAATGAAAAAAACTTTTAAAAAAAAATTATTTTTATTTAATTAATAAATGAAAAAAAGAATATATCCCATTTCGCAGTTTATACTTCGCACATCAAAACGCTTTGGAGTAATGGGGGGAACAAGGGAAGTCCCAC